>OVAN01004023.1:0-26462 GCA_900406275.1 Anastatica hierochuntica
CCTTTTAAGTGTATTTCTGTAAATTAATCATATATATATATATATATATTGTCTCTCCGTTTGATTTTTGTGTGAGACACAACAATAAAATCCTAAAAATTATACAAAGACAAATCGTTTGTCTAATTTGAGATCTGATCTCAAATGCGTTAACACTCCGATTCGATTCAGTTTGTGTATGTGTAGATATCGGTAGAGGCACAACACTTAGAGTGCTCAGAAACCTCGATCCAAATCTAGATATTTCTTTGATGCATATTTTCCAGGTATATCTGATACCCCGTAGATTAGATTTAAAGTCAATTATTTGCACAATTCCTATAGATTAAATTTGTACATATATTTATAAATCATTTATATATCGTTACGAATTCGTACAGATCTCTGGTTAAATTTATACTAGTTTTCCTTAACTAGGTTTTCTCTTTCAGGTTGGTAATATCCATGTATTTGTGTTGTTTAAGAGACAATTTATTTACACCCCTAGAGTAAAATGAATAGAAATGAATTTGTCCTCAAAGTCGTCAAAGTGCACGAATGTTTGATAGGATAATATAGGATCCTTACATGTGTTCCTCGATGATACTATATCTTCATCTTTGTGTCACAAAGTGGTTGAAGCCTTTGATGAGGCAATGTGGTCACAATCTGATTATATTTTTAAATCTTTGGTTAATGAAATAGGTTATGTTGAGCAAAAACAAAACAATACCAAAAAAAAAGAAATCTTAGGCATAAGTCATGTCATTCCTAGAAATCTTTCCACATATTTTTTTCACCTATTAAATGATTTCCGTTTAGACGCATATATGTATCACATTTTCCCGCCAAAACGCAAAATCACATTTTCCTACCAAAATCGCAAAGCCACACTTTTCCCACCAACACTGCAAAATCGCAAAATCAATTTAAAAGTATGATCTAAAAGTTATTTAGTTGGAACTGTAATTTAAATAAAAGATTAAAAATTAATTTAGTTAATATTAAGATAGAAAATTATTATTAAGATAAAAAAGATTTTGTTATACAAAAACATGAGTATTTGTCATCTCACGAAACCATGGTTTGAACCTTGCACATGCCTCTAGTGAGAGAAACTAATTGCCATTAGACTACAGATGATAAAAAAAACATGAGTATTTTGGTATTTTTCTTACTATAATCGTTCTGATGAATCATCTAAAAGAGCAAACAGACAGAGCATCCATATGAACATACAAAAATAGAAACGAACATCATTCAGATGATCCATCCAGTGCATCATTTGGATGGATCATCTGAATGAAGATGCTGAATAAGGAAATGAATATATATATACACACAATTATATATTAGTTATAAATATTATAGTAATAATAATGTGAAAGGTTTCAATATATGACATATATGTTATAGAAATTTTTCGAGAAAATATTTTATAATGATTATGAGGTTTAACAACTCTAACATTCGGTATATCTTACCAATATAGCTAGCATTTTTAATAATAATTTTCGTATTACGAATTAAAATTTGTAGTACTACAAGACTACAAATTAAATAAATAAATTAAATCAATGGAAGATACAAAATAATCTAATATAGTCAAATCTTAGTTAATAAAAAAGTCAAAATTAGTAAAAACAAATAGTAGGAAAAAGCTCTGCAACGTACTGCGGATATGTCTAGTACAATAAATGTTTCTTGCAAAATTCTTTGATAGAATCAATGTTTCATGCAAAATTTGGACAAAAACGAGTTCTAATGGAATCAATGTTCGTGAAAAAATCATATAGAAAATGTATGTGGTTTAAAACTAATTTCTGATTGAATCGCTTTCATGCGACAATTTTGCACAAACACAATTTCATAAACAATTTGGATTCGAAATGAATTAGTATTTGTTCAAAGTTGGTGCAAATTTTCTTGAATTTGGATTCAGGAAGAGTCAATATTCTTAAAAAAAATTCATCAGTTTCAAAAGAATTTCTTTGAAATTGCAGTTGATGAGACGGTGATCATACAAAAAAATGAGACATTTGTTTCTGAAAGAATAAATATTTGTACAAAACTCGTTTGTAATTTTGTTAAAAATGGAATCAAATAGAATCAATATTTTAGGCAAAGTTAATGCAGACATTTAGAAAATTGAATTTGGTAAAACAAAATTTGTGTGAAAATCATGCAGAAACTGGGTTTTAACAAAATCAGCTTTCATACAAATTTGTTGCAGAGATAAAATCTGTAAAAATCAGAATTCTTTGAGAATTCTTGCAGATGAATTTTGTGCAATGTTTGGGTGTACTCTATTTTATTCAAATTTTAGCGAGAAAAAAGTATGTGTATAATTCGAACGCAACTTCTTTCATTCAAAACTCGTACAAAATCGACTTAAAACGGTAGTAAGTCACCTTTTGTTTGCGGATCACACAATGTTTTCTGAAAGTCGGATGCCGCTAGTTGTCAATCCTTGAGTAGCATCATCCGTGCTTATGAGAGTGCCTCCGAACAATGCATTAATATCACCAAGTCTATAAATCACCTTCTCCTATGAAACACCAGCCACAAGGCGACTTTTTGCGAAGTGAATTCTTAATATACATCAAGAAGCGGAAGCAAGGAAGTACTTGGGTATCCCAAAGAATTTTGGGAGGCGTAAACTTGATATTTTCACGTGTATAGTTGACAGGATTCGGCACAAAGCTTTAGATTGGTCTTCTAGATTTCTTTCTTCCGCCGAAAAAGAGGTTATGCTCAAATCGGTCTTATCGTCTATTCCCACTTATGTGATGACATGTTTCAAGTTTCATGTATCTCTTTCTAAGAGAATTCAGTCCAATTTAACCGGTTTTGGTGGGACGCTAAGGTTGATCAAAGGAAGATAAATTAGGTGTTTTGGGATAGGCTAACGGGATCGAAAGAAGTTGGAGGTCTCGGTTTGAGAAATATACAAGCTCATAATGATTCTTTAATCGGGGAAGTTGGGCTAGAGGCTTCTTACATTTCCTGTATCGTTGGCTTCTCGGGTCTTGTTAGGCAAATACATGATACGTCTTTTTGCGAGTTAAGCCACCTTCTCAAGCGTCACATGGCTAGCAAAGTGTACTTTCTGGAAGAGAGGTACTTATTCATTGACATGGCTGGTTAATAGGGGGTGGAGCAATTGTTTCTCTTTGTGATGATAACTGGCTATCGACAAAAATTCCAATACGACCAATCAGACCACCTGACGCAGACTCTCGGTTTTTCTAGTGGAAGAGCTGATTAACCAAGCGACAAGACAATGGGATTGGGCACACATTGAGAAAATTATTCATCAGCAGAGAGATCTTATTATATGTTTACCTTTAAGCTCAAGTTCAAGAGAAGATAAGCTCGTGTGGATTTTTAACAAGAATGGTATTTATTCTACGAAATCGGCTTATACGTTTCTCACAGCTCCTACAACGTCGCCACCAACATATTTTAATTGGATAAAGAAAGTGTCGAGCTTAAGAACATTCCCTCATGTCCTCTATTTTCTCTAGAAAGCCTTATCGGGTGCATTAGCTGTTAGTAGTCAACTTCAGCGGTGTGGCATTGAAATAGGCCCATGTTTTCAATGTGGTCAAGCAGAAACAGAGGACCATGTGCTTTTGCAATGCTTCTATGCTCAGAAGGTTTAGGAAAGGGCTCTGCTAATGATTCCCACATTCTCCTCTTTTCCATCTTTAATGATGTTTTTTATCTTCCTCAGATCGTATAGAGAACTTACCTCCAACGGGTCTTAATGGAGTTTCTTTGTTTGCTTGGCTGCTTTGGCACCTTTGAAAGTCTCGGAATCTTTGGATTTTCTCTAAAGAGGTTTACAGTGAAAAGCAGGTGGTCCTTAGAGCTGTAAAAGATGTGAAACAATGGTTACTTGCTCATCAAGCAATAAAACCCTAGGCCTTTACCAGGTGGTTCTCGCGATTCTTCTTCTTCTTGGGCTGGTCCGGTTTGCTACATTGATGGTTCTTGGCATGAAGCTACAGGAAAGTGTGGGATTGGCTATGTGTTCCGTTCAAATTCAAATGCAAACTTAGGATAATTTTTGGAGTCTCAGGCAAATGTTTCATCGGCTTGAGACTGAGACTTGGGCGTGTTTTTTGGCTATTCAAAAATCTCTTTCTCAGGGTCTTCCGGAAATACAGATTTTCTCTGACTCCCAGATCTTATTCAACCTTCTGAACTAGGTAAAACTCACAATGATCTCCATAGAATCCTATGTGACATTCAAAATGTTGTTTCTTCTTTTGACATTATTTTGTTTCATTTCATTTTTCGGTCAAATAATTTCTATGCCGATTCACTGGCTAGAGGTGTTTGTTATCTTGTGCTTCGATTTGAAGCTTTTCATTATGAATAAATTTTCTATTATGACAAAAAAAATCGACTTAAAACGATAACTATTGAAAATAATTATATGTGGCAAGGCAAGGTTTGGAAAACCACCTTTACATATCGATATAAAATTGACATGTTTCTTAGTTGGTTAAGAAAATGTGAAGGGAAGAGTTGCTTACCACAAAAATTATTAACAAGTCATTTTATACAATTAGGAAACAAAGTACTTTCGTACAAATACTTAAAAGTGTTGGGTGCTAGGTTAAAGTTGTTATGCCATATCCTAAGAAACCATGTTTTTAAGAAGATGATATACAACTATAAAGAAACTTATCCCTAATTTTGTATCAAATTGGCTAATAACTTAGTGGATCCATTTACTACATGTTTATCACGAGATCAAATTGTAAAAGCATCAAAAGGAATGAGTTTAGAGCCTATGACTTAAAGAATGAGTTTGATGGAAATCCCACATACGTGGCTAGAGATCCCAAGAAGTAGGTTCGAAGGGACAACTAAAATAAATTAATTCTGCTAAAAAAATGTGAGACCAAAATCTCTACCCAATTCTTAGGATGATAAAACAGTGCTACATGTATGTTGGCTTTTAATGATTCCATAGTTAGGTAAAGTGAAGTATTGCAGGATGCTTCTGAAAAACAAAAACTTATGGCATATCACCTAGTGAGTTGAAATGGGGCCATTTTTATGAAAGTGAAGGAAAGACTATATTCTCTAAGTTCCCTCGCGAAATACCAGGCAAGTTCACAATTAAAATGAACATAATAGAGAACTTAATTCTCTGAGAAAATGAAATTGTGTGCTAATTATTGTCTCGCTTTGCAACAAAGCTCATATGGTTCAAGACATCATGTTCAGCACCTGGTGAGTAAACCTTATAGTTATTCATAATGACTGGTTCAAGGCTGCAAATCGTCTTTCTTAATTTCTGTTTCGGTATTCTGATGTTATTTACTTTACAATTATTAGTTTGCATGAGGTGTAGAAATTTTATTCTTACAACCTTTTCACCTTTGGAAATCTCCTTTAACCTATTCGGGTATCCATTCGCAATATAAGATGACAGTCTCCAATCTCTCACGAAACTTTTAGTGATCTCAGACGCTCCTTAATAGCATTAATGCGACTCCATTGTGATGAAACAATTTGTCTTACCTTCAAAATATCTAGCAACTCAACTATTTGTCCTAAATATGTTGGTAACTCATAGGGTTTGTGTAAAGCTTTAACAACCTCACTTGTTGATGCTAAAAAAATCAGTTGAGATATATGAAAGGTAGCCCTATTCTCCAAAGCCCACTCTCAAGCTTTAATCTTAGCTTCAAAGTCTGACATGACCCCAATATACGATCTTCTATTATAGGAGATGACGGTAACATGATAATCTTTTAAAATTCATGAAAGCCTGCTATTCTCGTAGCTTTTTGCCAAGCAAATTCGATGTTACACTGTAAAAAAAGCAATGTGTGGCTAGTGCCGGCCCTGGAAGCACTATAAGCAAGTGTTTCCGACCATCCAAAGATTAAATAAAAATTTCGTCCAACTTTGACATATATATTTTGTAGATCAACTGGTTGTAGTCTTATATTTAGTGATTAGAGGTGTTGGGATCAAATCTTCCTTTAGACATAGTTTGGTTTGGGGATTTTCTATAAAGTATTTTAATTGGCAGGCCTAATTTTTCTTTTGTTGCTTCCAACCCACATATATTCAGGGTCGGCCTGTGTGTGGCCTCTGCCATTTAATATCAGTATTTATCATATTTATCTTGTTAATTATATTTATCTTGTTTTCTCGATGTTCTCTTACTGCTTCAAATTCAAACACTTCGCATCACTATATGCTTTTTCTACTACACACCATGGATCAAAAGTTATGTCTTTAAAGAGATATTTGTTTCTATTTTAACATAATATCTATAGAATCCACGAAAACACACATTGAATATCCTTTGGTATTAATCTTGTATCACATATGGTGAGCAGATAATGAAAGCTTGCATAGTTAGATATACCAAACCCATCACACGATATCGAGATATTTGGTAGTGTCTATATATGTCTGACCAATAGACACAAGAACAAGATATGATTAATTGTTCCGGTTTCGCATCACAAAAAGACATTCATATGTAGCTTCAATTTCACGTTGGTGGAGCCTCTTAGAGACAACGAGTGAACCCATGATCATTCTCCATAAAAAAATGTCTTATTTTTGGTGGAGCTTTCACCTTCCAACACTGTGCAGCTAATATATTCTTAGATAGTCTCATTTTTGCTTCAATGATCCACTCTCTATGTTTCTTCCTTACACTCAATTTATACCCTGATTTCACATTATATATACTATTTTTCTTTGCACACCAAAAATAACTATCTTTGTTTCGCATGTGAGGTCTCTGATGAGATATAATTTCTGCATCTTGTCGAATCACTAACTTGTGCAACTTTTGAAAATTCCAATGTCGAGAATCTTGATTTGTAATATGACTGTCTTTGAGTTGAATATCAACTAGAGGATCGACACTAGCAGGTCTACGCACACCATTGTCAAAAAAACAGTTGTTTATCCACAATAGCATATCTTCCCCTCACCAATAGTCCTCTTCAAGCCGTCTTTTAACAGCTCACATACAAACAAGATACTACGCCATCTTTCCCTATTTTTTCCTCACTCGCACGATTCTAGAAATCACTTCCTCAAATATAACTAATCATAGTACTTCCCTAGCACAAGCATGCTTAACTATGGAGTTCTTTCAAGACAAATGACCGAAAAGATAAGTGCATTTTTGTGACGTAGATAACCAAATTAATTCTTTAAAACTCTCCTCACAAAATTTCAACATAAACCCAGATATCAAAAAGTGGTTCCTTAAAACAAGGTATGTCATTTCCTCTTATTTGCACGAAATGAAACAAAGAAATAACACAAAGATCAAGTCTTCACTTAATCCATAAACCTCCTTTGGTTTTCTTATCCTCATTGATTGTATCCTCTCCTCCAGATTACCATCCTTGTCATCTTCATGATGTTCGTACTCATCAAAAACATCTTTTCTCGTTAGTAATGCCAAAAACTATTGTTGGGTTCAATACAAAAATAAAAGAACATACACAAACGTAAAATTTCTTATAGCCTTTTTGTCGATCACCAAAGAAGAAGCAATTCCCTCTTTCTCTCTCTTTTTTTGCCCCTCACTACATGACTCGTTTAACATGAGATATTTAAGAGGGTTTACATAAATTATAACTAAAATGCAAAAATAAAAAAAATAAATTTATTACAAAATGTCGTACTATGATGAATTTGATAGACATTATTCATATTTGATAAACTTAAAAACACCTAAAACATAATTTTTGTTGTAAACTATAACATATACACCTTATATATGTACATAGATAAATGCATATAATATGTGTTTATTGTATTTGGTATAATGGGAAAGAGAAAGATAGAGAGAGACGAATGATGGAATGAAAATGACAATGTTCTCTCTGTTATTCCTCTTTTCTCCTTACATCATCCTTCTATTTGTAGTATTGAGAAAACATTAAATAATGTACAAAGTGAGTCGATAAAAATGATTTACAGAAGAAGTAAGTAATAAAATAATCTAAATGGATAATTATCCATCCATTTTAACACTCCCCCTTAATTATCCATCGATAGTAAAATATTGTATATTGCCTCGCTAAAAACCTTGTCATGGAAAAACCCGTTAGGATAGAAAACCATGACAAGGGAAAAAAAGGACAGTAGTACAATCTCCCCCTGAAAATGATGGATCCTTCTTTTCTCAGAAATCTCGCAAATGACGCATTCCGATACTCCGAAAATATTTTCTGAACATCGTAGTTAGAAGTACATTTGTGAATAAGTTTGTGGGATTGTCACTTGAATGAATATACTGAACCTCCACTTCTCGATTTTTCTAGAGCTCTTAGGTATAGGACAAGAACCTTGGAGGAATATGGTTTGTTTGGTCACTCTTGATGTAACCTTCTTTGATTTGTGTGACACATGCAAAATTATCCTTAAACAGAACTGTTGGCTCTTTATTAGTCACCAGACCACTAGCTTCTTGTATATGTTGAGTCAAAGATCTGAGTCATACGCATTCTCTATATGTCTGATGTAGAGCAATAATTTCTGCATAGTTTAATGAAGTGGCAACCAAATTCTGTTTCTAAGATCTCCAGGAGATCGTTGTTCCATCGATATTGAAAACATATTATGTTTGCGATCGAGTTTTATCTTGCACCTGCAAAACCAACTAAACCAGATTCTGAGTTTCTAGTATAAAATAACCCTAAGTCGAGTGTTCCTTGGAGATAACGAAAAATGTGATTTATTCCAGTCCAATGTCTGTGTGTAGGGGATGAAATATATCTTGCAAGCAGATTAGTAGCAAACACAATTTGCAAGATACATCAATCCGCCTATAGCGTTCATATTAGGTACTTCAGGACCTAACACTTCTTCGCTATCTTCACAGGGTCTAAACGGATCCTTGTTAACATCAAACGATCTATTAACCATTTGGGTACGCAAAGAGTTTGTTTTATCCATATTAAAGCGCTTTAACACCCTTTTGGTGTAGTTTGCATGATGCACAAATATTTCATTTTTTAGGTACTCTATCTGGAGCCCAAGATAAAACTTTGTCTTACCAAGATCTTTCATTTCGAACTCTTCTTTCATATGAGTTCTTGCATCATCAGTTTCTTTTTGAGTACCAATTATGTTCAGGTCATCAACATATACAGCGATGATCACAAATCCTTACAAGGATTTCTTAATAAAGACGCAGGGGCATATTGCATTGTTTACATACCCCTTCTTAAATAAGTACTCGCTTAAGCGTACAACATGCGTCTGAATTGTTTTAATCCATAAAGTGACCGCCGCAACTTGACCGATCATATCTCCTTAGACAATGCTTCTTGCATTTTTGAACCTTCGAGGATCTTTAATCCCTCGGGAATTTTCATATAAATATCACTTTCCAGTGATCCATATAAATATGCAGTCACAACATCCATTAGGTACATTTCTAAATTTTTGGATCTCATTAAACTCATCAAGTACCTGAGTGTGATTGCATTCATAACCGGGGAAGAAGTTTCTTCAAAATCAATTCCCGGTCTTTGAGAAAATCTTGTGCTACAAGTCGGCTTTATATCTAATGACCTCTTTTCTCTCATTTCTTTTACGCATAAAGATCCATTTGCATCCAACTGACATTATATCTTCAGGTGTAATGACAATTGGTCCAAAGACATTTCTTTTTATTGAGGGAGACTAACTCAGCTTTCATGGCCATTTTCTCTTTCTCCCAATCAGGCATTTCTTGGCACTTTGATACAGTTTTCGGATCCGGATCCTCAATCTCATCATTAATTTCTTTAGATACAGAAAATGAAAACACTCCATCAATATCCTCTATCTCCTTTCTAACGCATAATTTCTCATTATGGGTATAACTGATAGAGATCTCATGCTTTTCTGTATCATTTTTGTCTTCTGGACAAATTTCACATGGTTCTTTTGGAACCTTTTCACATATGTCTTTTGGAAACTTTTCTTTGTGGAACTCATCTAGAATACTTTAGGGGAATATTTCCTTATGTGGGTCTTTTGTGCCCTTTTCATTTTGCTCTCCCAATTTCTTTTTCTTTGGGGAATCTTATCTTTAGATCCAATGGGTCTCCCCCTCTTTAACTGAATCCTCGGTTCATTCACTTTGTTTTCATCTATATGTTCTTCAGAAACATTGATTCTTGATGGAACATTTGATGCGAGAACATATGATTTTGTCAACCTTTATGTATCAGTAAATGCATCTAGTAGCTGATTTGCCATATTCTGTATATGTATAATTTTCTGAACTTCCAGCTCTTGCTTATTAGTTAGGGGATCTAGGTGTACCAAAGATGGCATACACCATGTTATATCTTTTGGAATTTCTTTGATTCATCCCCCTAACGCTGGAAATTTATTTTCATAAAGATAGAAATCGGCAAAACAAGTCGTAAACATATTACCAATGCGTGGTTCAAGATACCAAATAATACTTGGTGACATATACCCCACATAAATTCCCAATCTCCTCTGTGGCCCCATTTTTTATTCGTTGCGGCGGGGCAATAGAAACATATACCGCACATCTGAAAACATGGAGATGAGATATATCTGGCTCTCAGCCAGACAACAATTGTAATGGGGAATATTCATGATATGCACTTGGTCATGATTGGACCAATGTTGCAGCATGCAAAATAGCATGTCCCCATACTGGACTGGGAGTTTTGTTCTCAATATTAACGGTCTTGCAATTAGTTGCAACCGTTTAATCAAAGATTCGATCATGCCATTTGGTGTATGAACATAGAGAACTGGATGCTCAACATCAATCTCCATTGACATACAGTAATCATTAAGGGCTTTTATGAAGTGAATTCACAACGTTACCGAGCCTTATTTCTAAGCTTTCTTTCTTATTTACTAAAGCCCATCATATATCCTCATATCTTTTATATGAGCTATATCTCCAAAAAAATGCTCACATAACTCTAAGAATTTGGTACTTTAGGACCAAATACCATTTGTTTAGAAATGCTTAAAGTGTAAGCATTATGTAAATCTTGCCTTAGGATCTTTTGAAGTAACATCTCTTTTACTAGATGTTAAACTTGGGATATCTAAAGACAACTTTGTCTTTCAAAATATCATCCCATATTTTTATTATTGTGATAATTGTTCATGAGTTCTTATCAAATACATGTTTCTGGGAACATAATTCTGATCTCAGTAATCTTTCAAAGATTATAAATATTTTAGAGGTACAATCCAAATCATTCATATACTGTCAGACATATCTACTTGGACTTCTGATCCAAAAATTTCTCGTTTTTCATATGAGCTTTAATATACACTTGATTGTCTCTTTTTATCTTTTGGCCAATACTTTATTTTCTACACTCATCCAATGAGGTAGAGTTATGATCCTCATTCTTACTTAATCAAAATTGTGCACTTTCATTTAATTATATTGTCGACAATTTTCTTTCCTTTGGTTCTATTTTTTCATATTGACGTGTTTAACCTAGATCTCTTTATCATAATCTTTTATTTATTTAGGTACATGATTTACAATTAAACATGTCAATGGTCTTATTAAGATACAATCCTCCCATTTTAATAACTTGCTCCTTTTCAAAGATTCTATATTTGAAACCAAATAGTCTATAATGTTTCTTACGTGTCATAGACTTATTATTAAAAATCTTTCTTCTGGGATACATGATCTTGTTGGAGCATTATTTTGCTGGAGTGAGAGATTTTTTTTCTTCTTTTTCTATTAATATTGACTTTATGTCTGACAGTCAATCCATAATATTCCACGATGAATTATCCTTTTGAACTTCAAGTTTGAATTTATTTTATATGAGGATCCATAATTTTTCTGATAATTTATTTCATGATCTCTCACCTGCCAGCTTATTATCTTCTTTTCAAATGCTTCTGGCATTTGATTTGCAGTATTGAATAATGATCTTTTTAACTTAGGAACATCACATTCATATATGTTTATTTAACGATACAAACCATTCAATAATTCTCCCCCTCGAGATGATGAAATTTTGTGTCATTCTATCTCGAATAAAATTTCAGTTTAGGACCAATGACAAATCTAATTACCCATTCTGGGTAAAATATTATGTTTCAAATCCTTTTGATGTGAAATTTTTAATATCTTCTTTCAAGATGTTGATTTTTTTTAATTACTCATCTTGAACCGATTTTCTCTTTTGGATCGGTCATAAGTGGGGATATGAATAAAAAAAACTTCATCCATTATTTTCAATGAGCTTCATCCATAATAACTCATGATGATCTTTCCTTTAATTTTAAGACATGCATAAGTTGAAAAATTTCTTGTTTGCAACATAAATTCTCCATGTCCTTTAATATTTTTTATTTCATCGAGATGGCATAACTAATTATTCCATTGTTTTGAGCAATAAGTAAACTTCAAGTTTATTATTATATATGTCATTGCCATTCTTAATCTTTATATATGCATGTCATCATCATGTGCTCTTTTAGAGCGTTTAGCTCTTATGTTCACGTAGAGCGTTTTAGCTCTTACGCTCTTCAAGGCGATTTAACTCTTCTTAGAGCATCTTCTTTTTTTCTCTCTCGTTTTAGGTATCAGCTATTCAGGAACTTTTGTTCTTTAAGAACAATTTTACTTTTTGAGAGAGTTTAGCTCATCGATTCGCTCATTTGGAGCGATTCATTATTTAGGAGGTCTACAGAATTATCCAATTATTTATGTATTACACAAAAGGCATAGTCTTTCCATAGAATTTGGATAATTAAATATAATTAACACCTATATATGTGCATGTAACATAATAACATAAATTAAAAGTTAGTTTTGCGCGACGGCGTAGCCATCTTGTGCGCTGAGTTAGTAAATAACGTAAAATAAAAGTTAGTTTGGATAAAGTAAAAGAGTTAGCTTGCATAAAGTAAAAGATTTAGCTTGTATAATTTAAAAGAGTTAGCTTGTTAGCATATATATAAATATAAGGGGTTTTCTTGTTAGTATATAATAAATTTGAAAGTTGACAAGACGGTGCATATCCTTTAACATAAAAGTAAATTAAAAGGTTGACAGGCGATGTATGTCGTTTCAAAAATATATTTAAGTAAATATACATATAAATAATTTAAATATAAGTAAACCTCACATTTTCGGTATTGAAACGGATTAGGGAATAGAGGCGATCGGGCTGATAACGTATTGTAAACTATATCTTATACACCTTATATATGTGGTTATTGTATTTGGTATAATGGGAAATAAAGAGAAAGAGAGAGATGAATGATGGAATAAAAATGAAAATGTTCCCTCTGTTTTTCCTCTTCTCTCTTTACATCATCTTTCTATTAATAGTATTAAGAAAACATTAAATAATGTACACAGTGAGTCAGTAAAAATTGTTAGATTTATTCAATCTATAAACCATAATCCATATCAGTTTCTGATTAATAAGAATGAAAGCGGAAGTGTACCTGATGAATCCATGCTTAGGGATCTGAATGAATAGGGAATGGATCTTCCAAAGCAAACCCTGAATGACTTTAGGTCTCTGTTGATGGGGATGCAGAGAGTTTCTGTATTTTCTATTAGGGTTGCATTGGGGACCATAACCCTCTATTTATAGAGAATCAATTTCTAGTTCGGCCCCTCATCAAACTAGAAATTGCCAAAGGTATCCACATATTAATATTTCATAACACTTATGCCCATAACCTTTCCTTTATCACAAAGTGACCACTACAAAATAGGTTATTTAATTAATGGCCCTAACACATTTAATCTTTAACATATTTGACCTCACCTAATGATTCTTACAAAAATGACTTGCACAAGAAGAAAGTAATAAAATAATCTAAATGGATAATTATCCATCTATTTTAACAATTTTATGATTAAGGTGTTATCTTTGCCACGACTTTACAAATGCTCAATTCATCAACCTTTTTGTTAACACGGCAACTATAACACTCCGTCCGCCTTTTTTGTGTGCCCCGACGCCCCATCTCTGAACCCATGGATCCATTTTATTTGATGGTCGGGAGCGCTACTTTTAGAAGATTGTAAAGAGTTTATTTATATTCTCTGCAAATCATCACGCGATTTTCCATGCAGTTTATCCTTATTCGCACGAATCCAGAAATTCATTTTCCGAAAAATCATTCATTCTAATACTACTCACGTATAAGCACGCTTAAATGTAGAGTTCTCTCATAGCAAATGTCTGGAAACATAAATGTATTTTGATGAAATAGATAGCCAAATCTTATCGGATCTTATCGTAAAGCATTTATTACTCCATAAATTGAATTATCACGTCAATGTGCTAGTGTCAGAACACGTCGGGAACAATAGTAGACTGTGTCGACAGTAAATGTTATCTATTATAACGAAGAATTAGTGTTTTTCGTAGTGAATTTGCTACAACCAATTTTGCTGTAAAATTTTAACAGTTTTGCCAGGAACGAAAACACAGAGTTTGCAACAAATAGCCAACATGATACTTCACTGAAAAAGAGTAATTTTCTTTTAATGAAGTAATCCAAAATAATTCATTTGTTATAACATTACATCTACAAAATGACCACTAGGATATTGGATACAAAAGAAAGATTGAATAATCAAAGAAAAATAGAAATAAAAGATAACTTTTCAACAAAGTCTGGCTTTAAGGTCCTTTCTCAGAATTTTTCCGGAGGGAGATTTGGGAATGGAAGGAACAAAGAAGACCTTGTGCAATCTCTTGTAGAAAACCACCTACATATAAATTGCGCGTATGCACCAATAAGTTAAATATCCATTCTTTATGTAAAAGCCAAAATTAAATAAGAGAAGAGCAATCAAATAACTTCGATTTTGTTTGTTAACTTTAAGCAATTAATGTTTAAACTTTTTAGTAATTTATCCTATCTAAGTAAATGGATTTATTATTCCTTCAAACTACTTATATTCTTTTGGAAAAATAAAGTCTTGCTTTCCAAAATAAAGTAAACAAAATTATAATCTTACTCCATTTCTTAATTGACTCCAATAACTTCCTATGTTTCCATCTCTAACTATGAACTTGTATCACAAAAAGGCCATTTTTTTATAAATTAACTCCCATTTTTGAAAACGAGCTGGCTGTTTTGCCAATGTTTCTTTTTTTTCCACCAAATTTTATTTTGCCAATGATTTCATTTGGCATAAAGAAAAAAAAAAAAGAAAAGAAAAGAAATTAAGAGCAAGTAAGTTTACCTGTTTGGCTATATATTCTTTAATATCTTCTTCTGTAATATCGTTTCCATTTGAATGTACAACGAAAGCCACCGGAACTTCGCCAGCTACTTCATCGTTTTGCCTGCACTTACAAAGGTTTGTTAAATAGTGTCGTCTTCACTAACTTATTGGCTTCACTTTATGTAACGATCTGTGTTCTGTGCTACTTACGGAACAACAGCCGCATCCACAATTGAATTGTGATTGATGAGCAAAGCCTCTAGCTCGGCCGGAGGGACCTGCTCTCCCGCAATGATCAAATATTCACAACAATTTGAAAGAATTAACTTTTTTTTAAAATAAAAATTATGATCAAGGTGTTGGATTCCTGAAGCCTCTTTAGGCAAAAATCAAATGATTTTTCAAAAAATGATCTCTACAACATAATTACGTTTGATGATTAAATGAAAAAATGAAATGGACTTGCCTGAAAGCCCTTGAATTTAATGACTTCTTTGAGTCGATCAACAATGAAGATCTCGTCATCTTCATCAACATACCCAATGTCCCCCGTGTGGAGCCAACCTTCCTCGTCTATTGTTGCTGACGTGGCTTCTGGATCGTTCAAGTACTCTGCGCCCCAAAACATAAAGTTTTTTTTTATTATTTTTTGTAAAAGCCAAAACACAAATTTGCTTGACACTTTATTAGTCTACCTATATATTAGGTCCAAATTTAATTATATGTATGTCCCATGAATCGTTTTCTCATTAAAAGAAAAACGAACCTTTCATGATTTGTTGACCGCGTATACAAATTTCACCAGGTTGGTTGTAGCCAAGAGAGAGACGTGTCTCAAGGTGAACCACTTTGAGCTCAGCGTTTCGGACCACCGTGCCACATGAGCCTGATTTTGTCGGAATTGGTTCTTTAGCGAACCCAAGGCTCATTGACAATACCGGTCCTGCCTCAGTCATACCATATCCCTGTTCTTCATAATCCAACCGTTATTACTTCCTTTCAAAACTCCCATATAACTAAACTACTCCACTATATATATATATACACATGTGGATTTCCTGTATAAAGATAAGCTATAAAATACTTTAGGTTACATATGCTTTAAATTATTTATAAGTTTTAATCTCCTAAGCTGCTTTTTTTTTTTGCGAATTTGGGTTGTTTTTATACAAATGAAGATTTTTGAATATTTATTTCTTGATGGTCTGTATGATATGTGCGTGTGTGTCTTAAAAGGAGACCACGTCACATAACAGTGTTTTGATAACTCAAGACCCGTATCAGCTTTTTCCTCTATTTAATTAAGTAGTTAGTTTTGAAAGGAAAAATAATTGAGCAAGAAAACTAAACTAATTAGCTAGCAACATTACTATTTTTTTTTGTCGGCACATTACTATTTAATGTATAATATTCGTTTGTGACAAAAAAAAATGTATAATATTCGTAGTTTCCAACTTAAATTTGGATTCTGGGTCAGTATCTTAAGATATAATGGTATAGTTGGAAATTTCTCAGAGATTTAATATATGTAACCTAGAGGAATGAATACGTATAACTTGTCTAATTTTTTTAAAAGTTTTAACTTTCGAAAGAAGAATCGATAAAAAAAATTGTTTGTCGAAATTAGGGAGCAGATTTTCGTTTTTCTTATTAAAAAAAATGGTAGGAGAGACTTTAAAAGGGAAGAAAATCAAGTAAATAAAAAAAAAAGAATAAAGATAAGAATCGGACGTTGAAATAAAGTGGGATGGATTACATGCGGTATCTACCAAATTAGCATCGGTTATGCGTTTGACCTTTTTTGACTAAACCTAAATTAAAACTGCTTCAAATGAATAAAACATAAACAGAAAGGGAAGACAACGCGTAATAAGCTTTGAGAGCAGATTTGTACCAAACGCAAACGGAATTGTGCCTAAAAGTCGGACGCAACTCACTCCTCTCTCACTCTCTTCCCGTGCATTCCCACTATATTTCTTTTAATATATTTTCTTAAAAAAGCAAAATTGTTCGTTTTTTCCATATACTAAAAATTAATTAGCATTAAAAAAGAATAGGATAAAAATAAGAAAAGTAAATAAAAGATGAGAGAGGGGACCTGGCCGAGGACTGCTTGAGGGAGACGGAGACGGAGACTATCTTGGAGATCTTTGCCTAAAGGAGCAGCACCTGACAGAACCAATCTCACGGACGAGAGATCGTACGAGCTCACGGCTGAGTTCTTCGCCAGAGCTATCACTAGCGGCGGAACAAGTGCTGCCACTGTTACCTTATGTCTCTCTATCAGATCCAACAACGTCCCGATTTCAAATTTATGCATCAGAAGCACCGTTACACCTATTCATTTGTTTTCATTATTTAATACTATTTCTTTCATATTTCTGTAGATATATATTAAAATGAAAAAAAGATATAATTCCATACCTGATCGTATGGAGTTAAGGAGGACACTGTTGAGAGAGTAAATATGGAAAAGTGGTAGAACGCAGAGCACGACGTCGTTTGGTTTCAGGTAGAGGTTTGGGTTATCTCCATCCACTTGCTGTGCAACGCTGGTGATCAAGCTCTTATGAGTCAAAACCACTCCTTTTGGTAGCCCCGTCGTGCCCGATGAGAACGGAAGCGCCGCAGCGTCGTCACCTCCGACGTCCATGGATTCTTCTAGTGTATTCGTCTCAGCCGTGAGGATGGAGAACGGGATGCAATTCTCCGGCGGAGGATCTTCAGTGGTGATCACCGTAAGGTCTTCTCCGTTTTTCAGTTGGAGGTTTCTAAGTTTGTCGACGTAGTGAGGGTGAGTGATGATGAGTTTAGCACCGGAACACTGGAGCTGTTTGTAAACCTCTTGAGAAGTGTAGAATGGATTCGCTGTGGTGGAGACGGCGCCGATCATGGACGCACCCATGAACGAGAAAACGAATTCAGCTGAGTTCTGGAGGAGGATCATGATGACGTCACCTTTCCTAATACCCATTTTGTATAATCCGGCGGCGACTCTCCGGCAGATGAGATGAGTCTCGCCGTAGCTGTAGCTTTTCCCGGTGGAACCAACGATAAGACAAGGTTTGTCGGAGACAGAGGGGAGCTTTTCAAAACAGTAAGCATGGAGAGGGAGGTGGTTGGGAATATCAATGTCCGGAAGCTTAGAACGGAAAATGCGAGGCGAAGGAGAAAGAGCATCGCCGGAGATGACGGTGGGTGATGTATCGGCCGGTTTGTGAATTTGGGGTTCGGGTAGAGCCGCAGTTATCATTGTGATGTAAATGAAGAGGGTTCTTGTTTTGCTTTCTAGAGAAAAATGTGTTTCTTCAAGTTATGTTTTGGTTTTTTTTTAGTATTCTTTTTGTAGAAATCAAAAGATGTGAATAATGTATATATAGAAATGTGTGTAGGTATGAGAGAAGAAGGAAATAAAACATAAATTGGGTTAGGTAGAGGGAATGGCTGTTAGAAGAGGAACGGAAGATCGTTTGGTAGGTGCCATAGTTTTCCTTTATACTCTCTTGCAATGCATCTCATCCTCTCTTTTTTTTTGTATTTTTTTCCCAAATTATGTTACAAATATTGCGTGTATAAATAACTTGCCTCCAAAAAATAATTATACGTTGGTGTGCGGTAGTTTTTAAGTTTTAAATTAGAAAGAATGTAGTGGTCAAATTTTAGTTGGTCATAGGGTAGTTTGTGATATGGAAGGACGAAATTGTCCATGTGTTTTAGTGAGACAAAGACACAATTAACTTGTGTCTTTGAGAGAGAAAGGAAGAAGAAAAAAACAGGGCTCAATAAAAGGAAAAAAAATCCCGGAGCGAAGAACAGCTGAAGACCAGAGTTGTCTTTGTCGATTCAATACAAAATTGCTATCCCCATCCACGAAGAACAGCTGCAGAGTACGTGCTTTCTCAGTCTCGACTCAGATCGAAGTAACCCTACCACGCATTGACGGACATGACATAGAGAAGGCGAAAATCAAATTGGAGTGTCATATTTGATGTTGCAAACGGTGGCGCAAAAACGGAAACTGCCGAGTCAAAGGATTCGAGGTGCCACAAAAATGAAGTTTCTGCATCATGTTCAAGAGCTTCAGGTAAAGAAGTTAACTGGAAAATGTGTAACGATCGTCGGTTTGTATTGATGAATTTTGGTTTAGGGATTGCTTCCGATTAAAGGGGGGGAGCGGTTACTGAATAGGTTGTGATAAAATGCAAAATGAAACTACCTTGTATTTCAGATAGTCGCTCTGAAACAATGGAAGAGAATGCTGAGAGAGTAGACAAAAGCCTTCCCCGGAGGCTTTTTGCGGATGGTCGATACCCAACTGCAGGTCCACGACTAAACATCTACTCAAAAGCTAATGTGATAGGTGTTGTTGCTACTGCTTTGTCTAGGACACTGACGATGGAAACACTACGCAATTCTCAGTTTGGATCGCTTTTCAATTTGCCGACCGCAAGATGCCGCAATTCTGCAAAGCTTATTCATTGCCTTCTTTCTCGGCAACTGATCATGAAACGAAAGCATGAGATGTAAGCGTCTTTCGGGTCTTACCCACTCCGCTTCTCTCTCTCTGAGTTGGATCGAATCACGGGACTAAACTGTGGGTTCTTCATTCATCCTCCGAGTGGTGATGAAAAATGTTAGGAGGTTCTAGAGGGTTCTAGAACCTTCTTACTAAGTCTACGTGTACATCATATGTTTTGATAAGGATCATTGGGATTTAGATAGATATGAGAATATACGATTAATTGTAAACTTGTAGGTCAAGCTATGTTGTATATATATTGAGCATTGTACGTTGAATAAAGATATACTTTTCCCAACTCTCTATCTGCGATTTACATGGTATCAGAGCCACAACTTTGATCCTTCTAAACCTTTCTTCAAATCTTGCTTCTGTGTTTGGGAAATTCTCAGTGAGAATCATGAGTAAAGTAGAGACATCCAGTAGTAGTGGTGATAGTGTGATGTCGAATCCATACTACCTTTCTCCTTCGGACAATCTAGGGAGCGTGATAACACCGGTGGTGTTGACTGGAGATAAGTATACAGAGTGGTCGACATAGCTGCTGAATGCGTTACGTGCCAAACGAAAGGTGTGTTTTGTGGATGGGAGTCTTCCCATGCCTTCGGCAGAAGACAAACCAGTTGAAGCGGAGACATGGAGGACCGTGAACTCCATGATCGTAGGTTGGATAAGGGCTTCGATTTCTCCTGCTCTCAGATCAACGGTGCCGTTTGTTCAAGATGCAAGGAAAACATGGACATATTTGGAGAAGAGATTCTCTGTTGGTAATTCTGTCCGTGTTTACCAGCTCAAGGCGGAGCTTGCTGAATGTAAACAAGGTGGAACAACGGTTATGGAGTATTATGGTAGACTCTCTTCAAAGTGGAAAGAGTTGCTTACCTATAAGCCGCTGCCTAATTGTACCTGCAAAGCTATTGACAACATAGTCAAAGAATATGAGGAAGAGAAAGTGTACCAGTTCCTGTTAGGCTTGGATGAAGCGAATTTGGTAATGTTTGCACAAACATTATTGGACTCGATCCCATTTCTGACATCAACACGGTGTATCAATACGTGATGAGGGAAGAAAGAAGGTTGGACTCCTCACGTTCTGAGCAGGAGGAAGCACCGATCGGGTTTGTTGCGAAAACAGAACATAAAATTGCAGAGGAGCCTACGATGAGTGGGTTGATTGCTGCGGTGGCGTGAACCAGAGGTGGAGTGACCTGCACGCACTGCGGAAGAAGTGGACATGACCGTAAAGATTGTTGGCAGCTGATCGATTTTCTTGATTGGTTTGTTGAAAGAAATCAGAATGCAGAGCGTGGAAACAAGGGAGGTTCGGGCCGCGGCAGGGGACGTGGGAGAGGAGAAGTGAACCCACGATCCAATGTTGCACAAGCAACAGCTCTCACCAATCAAAACTTGTCTTCTGTTCCAAAGTTCACTACAGAACAGTGGGCTGCCTTAACCGCACTCTTGGAGCAGCAGAAACCAACACCCATTTCTGAAAAGTTGACTGGTAATGTACAAACCGGGGAAGTAATTCTCGACACCGGTGCATTGCACTATATGACCGGTGACTTGGATTTACTCTCCGATCTTGAGACTGTCTTGTTTTGTCTAGTTAGTTTTGCTGATGGTAGTCAAGTTTTTCCTAAGAAAAAAGGGAGATTGCGTTTGTCTAAGAATGTCACATTGTCTGATGTTCTTTACGTGCCGAATTTGAATTGTACTCTGTTGTCTGTGGCAAAGTTGCTAAAGCAGACTGGGTGTTATACCGTGTTTACTGACACTTTGTGTCTGTTACAGGACCGTTTTACGAGGACCCTGATTGGAGCCGGTGATGAAATGAATGGTGTTTATGTTTATCGGGATGTGACATTCACGTGAGCATACAGACTAAAGGCGAGTGAAGATCAAGCTCTGTGGCATCGCAGGATGGGGCATCCTTCTTTTGGTGTTTTAAGGCTTTTACCTTTTGTTTCTGGTGTTAAAAACGTTCCTGACAAGTTTGGTGGATCTGATGTGTGTTTCAAATCCAAGTAAACTCGTGAGCTTTTCTTCGAAAGTTCTAATAAAGCATTGAGTTCCTTTGACTTAATTCATGCTGATCTTTGGGGTCCATACAGAACACCGTCTTCTTGTGGAGCTATATATTTTTTTAACAATTGTGGACAATTTTTCCAGGGCGGTGTGGATACACCTGCTTCTCGAAAAATCAGAAGTTAAAAGTGTATTGCCTAATTTCTTTGCTCATGTGCATTGACAATTCAACAAACTCATAAAGGTTGTATGTAGTGACAATGGAGCCGAGTTCATGGGGCTGTTGAAATTCTTTGTAGAAAAAGGAGTTGTTCATCAAACTTCATGTGTCGCGACTCCGCAACAAAATGGACGAGTGGAGCGTAAACATCGTCACATACTAAACGTGGCACGTTCTCTTCTTTTCCAAGCTAACCTCCCTGTGAAGTTTTGGTGAGCAAGTGTTTTAACAGCAACTCACTTGATCAATCGAACTCCTTCCAGTGTGTTTGGCGGAAAATCTCTGTATGAATGTCTTCATTGTAAGCCACCGTTGTACGATGATCTTAAGACACTCGGCTGTTTGTGTTACGTTCGCAAGACCTCGAGAGACAAAAATAAATTTGATACTCGCAGTCGAAGATGTGTCTTCGTGGGTTATGCATTCGGGAAGAGAGGCTGGAAAGTATACGATTTAGAAGCCAAGGAATTTCTTGTCTCGCGCGATGTATTTTTTGACGAGTTGGTCTTTCCATTTTCGATCTCTGAAGACAACAACAATATGTCTGTGTCTCCTCCAATCATCATTACGCCAGCTGTAGATGAAGAACATGGTCTTGAGTTCTTAGGAGCAAGGGGGAGTGATGATGATGATGATGATGATGATCATAACAGTACACACGAGCTGCATGAGGACATGGAAGAGCTCTCTGCGCCAGAAGAAGAAGCGCAGGAAGTGCAGACAGTCACAGGATCTGCTCCACCAACAGAGGATGCAGCCGAGACTCAGTATGGTAGAGGGCATTGCCAACCTGTACCTTCTATGCGGCTCAAAGGCTACATCACATTCTCTGCTCAAACTTTGTCATTGCCCGATAAACATAACATCACTTCTGCTCCCATCGAATCCACATCATCGTCTTCTAAAACAAGCAAAGGTATGACACCTTATCCTCTTGATAGTTATATAACTGACGCATATTTCTCCGAGAAACATCAGGTCTTCATAGCTGGGTAAATGCTAGCTACGAGCCGCGGACGTATGCAGAGGCGGTTAAGGATGAAAAATGGAGAAATGCTGCTCGTAGTGAGATAGATGTGTTAGAACTAAACAGAACTTGGAATATTGAAACGCTGCCCGCAGGAAAAAAAGCAATCGAGAGCAAATGGGTTTTTAAGTTGAAGTTTAATGCGGATGGAACGGTTAAAAGACATAAAGCGAGATTAGTGTGTTTGGGAAATCACCAAGTAGAAGGTGAAGACTACGATGAAACATTTACTCTGGTGGCAAAGATGCAGACAGTACGCACATTTTTAGAAGTTGCTGCTGCTAAAGAATGGGAGGTGCATCAGATGGATGTCCACAACGCATTTCTTCACGGTGATTTGGAAGAAGAAGTGTATATGAAATTGCCTCCTGGATTTCATACTGATGATCCTAATAAAGTATGTCGTTTACGCAAGTCTCTGTATGGCTTGAAACAGGCACCAAGGTGTTGGTTTGCGAAGCTTACTGCTGCACTCAAGAAATTCGGCTTCGTACAATCGTACAATGACTACTCTTTGTTCACATACATCAAAGGTGACAAAAGTTTACGCGTATTGGTGTATGTGGATGATTTGGTTATTGCCGGAAATGATTTGCAAATGCTCACTAAGTTTAAGTCCTATTTGAGTGAATGTTTTCATATGAAGGATCTTGGGAAGGCAAAGTATTTTCTGGGAATCTAAATCGCTAGAGGAAAGTTGGGCATGTTCTTGACACAACGAAAGTATACAATGGATATAATCGAAGAAGTTGGTCTACTTGGTTGTCGGCCAGCTCCTACGCCAATTGAGCAGAACCATCGTTTGCTTGCGGATGAGAGTCCGCTCTACAAGGATCCAGCTCAGTTTCGGCGAGTAGTAGAGAGGTTAGTGTATCTTACAATAACGCATCCTGACGTGTGATATGCAGTGCACGTTTTGTCGCAAGTAATGCATGCTCCAAGAGAAAGCCACTAGGATGCAGCTATGCGTATAATTAGATACTTGAAGGGAACACTCGGTCAAGGTATCATGTTAAAGGCCAAGAGTGATCTGCGAGTGCGTTTGTATTGCGACTCGGATTGGGCTTCATGTCCCCTCACAAGACGTTCGCTGTCAGCTTATGTAGTGCTCTTGGGTGATTCACCTGTTGCTTGGAAGACGAAGAAACAGGACACGGTTTCGCACTCATCTGCTGAAGCGGAATATCGAGCTATGGCTGCCGGGTTGAGAGATATGAAGTGGATTAAGAAAATGCTGAGTGATCTTGGGGTCGAGCATAATGAGCCAATGGAAATGTATTGCGACAGTAAGGCTGCTATACACATTGCTGCAAATCCGGTTTTCCATGAAAGGACAAAGCATATTGAGTCTGATTGTCATAGTGTACGCGATGCAGTCCAAGAACGTTTGATAATCACACGACATGTCCGAACCACCGAAAAAATAGCCGACATGCTTACAAAAGGTCTACGCAGTACGCAGTTTTGATATTTGCTTTCCAAGTTGGGAGTTTGCAACTTACACTCTCCAACTTGAGGGGGAGTGTTAGGAGGTTCTAGAGGGTTCTAGAACCTTCTTACTAAGTCTACGTTTACATCATATGTTTTGATAAGGATCATTGGGATTTAGATAGATATGAGAATATACGATTAGTTGTAAACTTGTAGGTCAAGCTATGTTGTATATATATTGAGCATTGTACGTTAAATAAAGATATACTTTTCCCAACTCTCTATCTGCGATTTATAAAAAAATCTCAAAATCTGATGCAGTTGATGCAGAGACAGCAGGGAAATCAAAGATGTGGACTAAACTATTTGGTGAAGCAAAAGAAGAAACCGTGCACCATTGTCTCAAAATGCTGAAGGATTCAGCAGTTGATGAATGGAAAAAACTGCGACTGACGCTTATTGCTTTGGTTGATGGTGTTCTCATATGTAGTACCAAACATTTGAAAATAACACCTGAGTATGTGGATATGTTAGAAGATATGGAATTCTTTCTCGATTACCCTTGGGGCAGGGAATCATTTGTGAGGACAATAAACAAGTTTATTCCTGGCGATTCAGAGAAAGTAAACGAGGAACTTAGAGGCAGACTAAAGCAGCAAACAAGTGCTTGCTATGGGTTCCCACTAGTTTTACAACTACTTGCGCTGGAAGTCATTCCATTGTTGCTGAAGAAGATTCCAGAACCAGAGAAGATAACTACTTTTCTTGATAAACCATCTGACTGCAATTCAACAATTACCTTTCTACACCTTCACCTTCAAGATATACTTGAAATTGAAGCGGATCCAGAGGTATAGTTTGTGAAACATGTATTGTTTATGTTATCAGTTACCATACACTTGTATTTTAACTGTGTAAACCTTGTTTCAATTGTCTGTGGTATTCGACATCGGTACACCAGCAAATGATTGGGAGGATGAAGTTGATGGTGAAGAGGTGGCAAATCTAGTAAACCTTATGCGCAGTGAACATAAATTTTTTAAAAAAGAGTTTAAAGGGGATGATGATTCAATTACACCGATACCTAGAGTCTCGAAAGAGAAAGAGGCTGATGTGTCACAGAAATCGAAGAAGACGATAACAAATATGCGTGTAAGGGAAGCTGCTGCTGGTGAGAAGGTGAAAGGTGTCGTTGGTCAAACATCTAGAGGAAGTAAGGTGCGACCAAAGAGGGTAGCTAAAACACACAGTGATGAAGATGCAACTGAGGCACCACACAGAGGAGGTGGCACAAGTAATGAGTTTGAAAATTTAAAGGTGTGGATTACTAGGGAATTGACTAAATTTAAGGAGGATATTTTTAGAAAGATTGAGGAGAAAGTAGGAGAGAGTCATGATGTCCCAAAAAGAAGTGGCGAAGTTCATAGCCAAGAGAAACCTGAGACAGAGGGTGCATCCACTCCCGTAGGAGGTGAAGCATCCACTCCCTCAAGAGGCAGATCAGCAAAGATGCAAAAACCCCCAAAATATCTAGAATTCCAGGTGAAGGAAAGAGGTATGACCTCAGCAGGTCAACCAGGGTGGCGGTTGCCAAAGTTGCGGGTAGCAAGGATAAGGGAAAAGTGGGAGCAAATGTTCGAATGGTTGCTGACTGTGGGTGATAGCTCAGGTTTTCGCCCGGGAAAATATTGCAAGCGCACAGATGTACGTTGTAGTGGTTCGGGATCGAATCCACAGAGACCAAAGGTAGCACGAAGAATTGTAAGATCAAACAGCGGACTAAAGCGAAAAAGATGTCTTTTAAGATGATGCAAATATCAAAATTATGAAAGCAAAGAAAGTATGCAGCAACGACGAGGTGTAAATCAATCAAAGAAGTGTTGGGCATCGGGTATTCTCAGAGAAACAATTCATTGTTGATTCAAATTATAGACTACGAACAAGTTTTAAACCGTCTTGAACTCAAAAACTTATGTAGAACTGATCTACTTCCGTAGTATTAGCTCCCTATGTATTAGAAATCTCGAGACTAACTTCC
>OVAN01004024.1:0-27059 GCA_900406275.1 Anastatica hierochuntica
TTCTGCTTCCTCAGCTTCAAGCTGCTCCTTTTCTCCTTCTTTAACTCCATTTAGCTATGGTTCAAGCTGCTGCTCCATCTCCTTAACTTCTTTAGTTTCTTTGCTGGTCATGATCACATCATGCTGGATAGTTAGGGATGTTGCGAGGGTATATCTTTGTGCACGTACATCAAAAACTCGAAGGCATCAAAAGTCTTTGTAATTGGAAATTCAAGCGCTTATTATTCCAATGCAACAAACATGGGTAAGGGGATACCAGAGGTGTATCTTTGAAGGAGATAACCAAACATTGGTGAAGATCATCAATAAAGAACAACTCAGTTTCGGACTTTACAATCTTCTTCAGGAGGTAAATTTTTGGCGGGAGCACTTTCAGGAAGTGATCCTTACTTGGGTTCCAAGACACTCGAATAAAACAGCGGATAAGATTGCGAAAATTTTTTATGACATGTATCTTCTTTGTGCTTTAATTTCATAATTTATGGTTTGGATGACATTTTGTATAAAGATCGAATGATCTACTAAGTTAAATGAAAGACGTTAAAAAATAATAAAAAAATTTGTGAACATATATCATTTTTTGACATCTAATATTATATTTACATATATTTCTCTTGTGATAATCGTAAGTATTTAATCTTAATTTCACATTTTTACAGGTTATTTTCACATATAAATTTGTTTAAATTCTTCATATATTCTTATCTAAAAGTTTTTGAAAAATATATGCTAAAACTATTTCTCTCTATAAAATATTATATTATTGATTTAATCAATTAATTAATATTTTTATAAATTAATAAATTTTAAAGATTCCAACATTTTTGTTTTTGTCAACAGTTTAAAATAAACTATGGATCGGAAGTCCGAACCGAATATGCATAGTTTACGTAATACAAGTCGTGCGTGGTAAGTCTAGCATCTCGTGCTAACTTGTCCGCATTAGTGTTGAAACTGCAGGAATAAAAGAAACGAAAAAGAAGGTGAAACTCCCTTTATGCTCTTGAATCTCTTCTAAATATGTCTGAAAAGTTGGCCAATCCTGTGGTGTGGACACCATCTTCACTAGCTCGGTGCTATATGTCATGAAAGTCACAGACGTCTTCTGTTGTGCAAGCATACATTGCATTGCCCAAATTAGCGCCTCCATCTCTGCATGCAATGATATCATACTCCAACGAACCTTCCTCGCTCTCGTGCAAGCATTGAAATCACCATTTTGATAGCAATACCAGCCCACTCCTGAGCACATATTGATGCGACTTTGACCAACTTATCTCTCAAAGCAGATGAACCTGATGCAACCAAGGAGAACTTGGAACAACCTGATAAGCCAAAGTTCACAAGAATTCAAAATACAGACTGTCGAACCAGGGATAACTTTGTACAACTTGATCCGCCAGAGTTCAGAAAAGTTTAAAATACAAATTCTGGGAGTCTAGCTAGTCTTCAAGATTTGGAGCATCTAAAGGAACAAGAAGAATCAGAGCTTAACAAGGAGAAAATGGATCATAGTATGAAGAAAGAAGAGCTAGAGCATTGTTCGGATCAATTTACAAATGAGCTGGAAGAATATTTTGCTATTTCAGTCGGTCCAATGAAAAGATCAAGGACTAAGCAACTAAACTAAGTCATTAAGGGCTTGGTACAACTCGTGGAAACTAAGGAAAAGAAGGGGAAGAGCTTCGAACTAGCCAAAGAGTCACCTTATGTTTTTAATGTGCTAATTAATAAATAAGTAGTCAAAGTGTGTTTCGTATTCTGCAAAAATAATAAGTATTTTTCTGGTTTGTTTGCTATAAAATAAAGCAAACAACATGAATAAAAATCAGTCATCTTTTTATCAAAAACCTTTCAAAGCTGGTGATTGTTTTGTTCATCTTTGAACATCGAACAATTTGCTAGGAGAGCGATCTCCATTGAGGCAAAGCTTCAAAACCAACTGTGGGCAACCGTGGGTTGTCGAAGATAACTTCTCTTTGGGAATTCTGTAGCCCTTAGAAAAGTCCATCTCATTTTATTTCATCGCCATCAAATCACCCTCAAGAGTTCCTAAGGACGAGGTTGAATCTAAGGTCGTATCAAGTGGTATCAAAGCTACTTGAGGGTTCGAAAATTCTATTCTGTTTTTTGGGTTTGTTTTCATCTCTCCATCTTCTTAAACACCTCTTTTCTGTTTACCAATGTTTGAGCTATTCTAAGCCAGCCTTTAAAAAAAACGCAACATAGAAAAACTAAAAAGAAAAACCAGGAAAAATCGGGTTAGGCTAGGTAAATAAGTTTGAAAAAAAAATCTTGCAATATGTCTATTTTATTCTCTGTTTTTTGGGGGGTTTCTTTTCTGGTTTGAACTGATCTTTGTTCATTGCTAAACGTATTGGAAGACCAAAAGCAAATACTTGAGTGAATTCAAAAAAAATTCAAAGAAAAGAGAGTTGATTTTTCTTAACTTTTTCGCTAAATGTTTTCAGGAAGGATGTCCGAACACAGTGATGACAAACGAGGAGTTCCCATAGCTAATATCAATCAGCTTCAACTTGATGTCATGATAGCAGAAATCACTAGAAGAGTCAGAGCTGAATTTTTTCAAGCTAATGATGTTTTGAATGTTGAAAATGCAGGTTTTGATGCACCAGATCGTACTCAAGCAAGGGCACAAAGAAAGACATATCGTAGGAGAGCCAGAGAGAATGAACTCAACAATCATTCAACGTCATTTGGTTTTAGTTAAAAGAGATCACAAAACAATTAGCGTCTTCATCAAAGGGAAAACAATAGAGAAGCCAAAACACAAGCTGATAATGATATTGGAGGTCTTAAACTCAGAATTCCTCCACTTCATGGCAAAAATGATCTTGATGCCTATCTGGAAAGGGAAAAGAAGCTAGAGAGTGTATTTGAATGTTAATATTACACCGAGGAGAAAAAGGTGATACTAGCAGCCAATGAGTTTTGTGGATGCACCATCAACTGGTGGGATCAGATTATTGCTTCAAGAATACGTAATATAGAGCAACATGTTGCTTCATGGTTTGAGCTGAAAATTATCATGAGAAGGCGCTTTGTTCCTAGCCATTACAACAAAGAAATTCATCAAAAGCTAAGAAGATTGATACAAGGGAACAAGAGTGTGGAGGAGTATTACGAAAAATGGAAACGCTTATGATGAAAGCTGATGTTTTTGAGGATGTCGAAGCAGCTATGGCTCGTTTGCAAGGGAGATTGAATCGAAAAAATTCAAGAAAAATTGGAAATGCAAGAATATGGAGATCTTGAGGAACTGATGCATAAGGCGATACTTAATTATCGAGCAACAAATCAAGAGAAGAAGCTCGTCAAGGAATCATTACAGTTTAACTTCCAAACCAGCCTATCCCAAGGATGACAAGGTTTATGTTAAGCCAAGAGAACAAATCGGTTGGAATCAGCCGTGATGATAAAGGGAATGGACTTGGTTCTTCTACACATTCCAGAAATGTTAAGTGCTACAAATGTCAAGGGTTTGGACACTATGCAGTTGAGCGTACCAAAAAGAAAGTTATGATTCTTCTAGAAAATGGGGAGATCATTTTAGAAGAACAAAAGACAATAGATGCAACTGATGAGGAAACCATGGATTTTCCAGTTCCAGGAGAATTACTGGTTACAAGAAGGACTTTGAATGCTCAAGCGAGAACATGAGCAAAGAGAAAACTTGTTCCATACTCGATGTTTCATTGATAACAAGGTGTGCAGCGTGATCATAGATGGGGGAAGCTATACAAGTGTAGCCAGCGAAACTTTGGTGGAGAAACTTGGTCTTACTAGCCAAGCACATCCGAAACCATACTCGTGGCCATGACTAAGTGAAAATGGAGAAATACATGTGGACAGCCAAGTAATGATTCCTTTCACCATAGGGTGTTATCAAAATGGTGTTTCATGCGACGCTCTTCTAATGGAGGCCAGCAAAATTCTGCTCGGAAGGCCTATGCAATACGATAAGAGAATTGTCCATGATGGGTTTACTAATCGCTACTCTTTTGAACACAAGGGGAAAAAGATCACACTGGTACCTTTGTCACCGCAAGAAGTGCACAAAGATCAAATGCAGCTGAAGCAAAGAAGAGAAGAAGCAAACGCCTTGGCGAAAACGACAAAGGATAAGAATTCTAAATTCAAGCAAACGCCTTGGCGAAAACGACAAAGGATAAGAATTCTAAATTCTTTGCTTCATCCAGTGAAGTTCGTAAGGCTTTGAGCATGAGACAGCCTGTGATTTCATTTATGTTTAAAGAAACACCAATAATATATTCTGATTTTGCACCGAAGCATCCGAGTGAGATTAAGTTTCTCTTGCAGGATTACATGGAAATCTTTTTGATAGCTCAGGTTTTCACCCGGAAAAAAACTACAAGTATACAGTTAAGCACGTTGTAGTGGTTCAGGATCGAATCCACAAAGACTAAAGGTTGCACGAAAAACTATCAGATCAAACGCAAGCTAAAGCGAAAAAATGAGAGTTGATTGTGATGCTAAAATTGAAATAAGCAAGCAGAAAGCAAAGAATATGAGTTGTAAAACGATAGAAGAAGACATTGGGCACATGGAATTCTCAAGGAAACCATTTCATTGTTGATTAGCATATATTGATAAGGGAAAAGTATTAAGAACCGTCTCAAACTCAAATCACTAATATAGAATCAACCTACTTCCGTAGCGCTAACTCCCCTGGTTATAGAATCCAAAAGACTAACTTCCATTAAATTTTAGATTCTAAACATGCATTAAAGTCGGGTTTGATATGTTCACAAAGCGCAATAACATCAACTTCCGTTGGTTAAGGACACTTTGCTCATCTAAAGTTTTTTCAGGCATTTAAACAAAAACTTTCGGTGCGTTAATCATCCTAAGGTCAGAAACAAGGTCATGAGTCTATTTCAGCATTAAGAACAACTTAAGATGAAGATCCATTTGATAAATCCCTAATCTAACAACCTAAAATCAACAAATCATGAAATCCCTTATGAGAAACCCCTAAACCCAACAATAGAACTACTAACGCATATTCAAAGAACAATCACAAGAAAAATCAATGAGAAAAATCATGCAATTGAATAGAATATGAAAAGAGGTTTCATAAATATTCTCCAATTCAAAGTACGGATGAGAGATCTTCGCCCTTAGATTACAAAGCTTTCAAAGGTGGCATAGAGTCTCAAAAACAGCATAATAAAACAAAGAAGTCGAGTCGTGGTGTTTAAATATGTAATATGGGTCTTCAATCTTCGATTCTGGTTCACAATAAGGCGGGTTGGTCGCGTCGTGACAAGGATCGATCGATCCTAGTGCAAGGATCGATCGATCCATGTCATTCTGCCAGGATGCTCATTTCTATGCATTCGTCTTCTCGTTGCCAGCATGACATGTGTTAACTAAATTGGCCATAACTTTTGATCCTCAAGTAAAGGAACCGAAGATTAAGTCTACAAGAAAAGAAGTTTGAAAACAAAATGAGCCTTGTGCTATCAGTAGACTTTACTATGCACTACATTAGCTGACCACATAGACCTGAGACGGTTAGAATATTCTCCCCAAGAATTCCTGCATGACCTCGCAAGCCCATCCATACTCCAAACTCTGAACCTACAAGCTTAGCATTCACGTTAATAACTCTCTACATTCATTCAAATAAGCGTGAGACTTTTTCACCAGAGAACTTGTCATCAGGAATTTCAGGTGAGGTAATCAAAGGGCTTTTAGTTGTGACGCTTAAAGTGTTTTGGGGTATCAAATTTGTGCCAGGATGCAAAAGATTACGCAAAATCACAGGAGAGAAAGAATATATTGACATCCATGTCCCCTAACTACCCAAGTACAAACCACCAAGTCAAAGTAAACCAAACATGTGCAATCCTCAGGGTGCTTTTAAACAACAAAATAACATGTAAATACTAATTTCTATCCCAGATATAAATAAATAAAATGAAATTTTCGTATTTTTTATATATATACGAAAGTTTGGTAGAAATTAGCAATACAATGACATTTTTAATCATAGAACACCCATACAACATGAAGAAATGCAACACATCCATCTAAACCTATAAAACGCCCAACACTGAGAAATCAGACACTCAGGACCGTGTCTAAACCACCTAAATCGTTCAATCATACCTAAGTAATTAGAAGGATCATGTCTACCCTATTCTCTCCATTGTTTTTACACATGTGTGCATATAAAATCAAAGAGAAATGCATGGAGATTCAATGAGATAGGGTGAAGGTGTGGTGCCAGACTCAAAATGAGTCTGGTCACTCAGGATTATCGAAAAGAGTGGAAGAAAAGTCGGGGATGTAATCCTGAATGATTGGTTTGATTTCCTGATTTCAAGTTCCTGGATCAAAGCAATTAAGTTCATTAGTAGTCTAGATAAATAGAGTTAAAAACAGTCCTGACAAAAGTCTGAATTCCAAAGATTTCTAGCGGGGAGTTTGGTCATGAGATATTCTTGTTTGCATGCGCTAAAAGCTCAAGTGAAATGGTCAATAAGAATAAAAATGAAGTGCAATGCGCAGAGTCAATAGTCTAAAATCATCATAAAGCACACAAAATCCATAGGGACTGGCTCAATAGGACATGAAAACTAACTCAAAACACACCAAAAGAAAATACGTAAGTACCCTCCCCTAGACTTATTTCACACCGTCTTGGTGTGAACAAAATCCGCAGAAAGGGGTAAGTAGCTAATAATCAAATCAAAATCCAAAAGAAAAAGTTGTCTCCCACTCAACGCTTGTTTAAAGTCGCCAGCCTGACTGTAGTGCAGATGGATCTGTCTAGAAGGGTCTTTGGACGCGCTCTGAAGCAAGCTTCACCATCGAAAATCTTCAGCTCAAGGATGTTGCTCATCAACTTCTTCACAGAAACTTTGCCCTTCTCTTTAAACTGTGGTGTGAGGAAGGCCCTGACCTTGGAGAAAGATTTGAATTTCCCTCTGCGCTTCATTAACTTGTAATCTACCACGTTCCCGTCGCATCCTTGAGGGTTCAAAATCAATTCAGAACTCTCCTTAGTATTGTGCTATTTTTGCTTCACTTTCTTTTTGGTTTTCAGTTTTTTCTCAATAAAACGAAAATCTCCATCCAAGACTTCTCTGATGTCATTCTCCTCAGCATGAAGCAGTGTGTCGTTGTCACTCAATAGACCATGATCTTTGTCAATTTGACCGACTAGATTCTTCAACTTCTCATACTCGCGTTCCTTGATCTTTTGACAGGGTCTGGAAGGATATAGAGGCTTGGGAACATTAGGCGGGGGTGGTACATAGTCATCCTAACCTCTAATTGCCTCATTTTATTATCATAATCTGGCATGCTCACGCTTGGACAAGGATCGATCGATCCAGGGCAGGGATCAATCGATCCCTGTCCTTTTGTCCAGAAGCGTTTGAAGTGGAATTTGACAAGGATCGATCAATCCTAGTGCATGGATCGATTGATCCATATCCGTCTATTTTGGACGAAATTTTTACCTCTTTTCCACTTTGCATTGTAATAGCACTGCAATACTCTTTGGGGTTCTTTTCCAGTTTGCCTAGAATGACGCCTTGAGGGGCTCTGTTGCTAGAAGAGGTCTGGGAAACCTGTATTTCCAGCATCTTCATTCGAACACTCATAGCGTCAAACTTCCCATTGAGATCATTGTACATACTATCAACTTTTTGATTGATGTCCGCAGCAGACTTGGTCTGATTTTTCAACACTTGTTGTAGCATTTGTTTCAGACCACTGTCTTCAGAAGATGAAGATGATGCTCCTTGGTTCTGATTCTGATTCTGATACCCGAATTGTTGTCTCTGTTGAAACCCATTGTTCCCAAAACTGCTATTCTGATTCTGATTCTTATTCGGATATCCCGAATATTGAAGACACTTGAACTCTGACCAAAAGGCTTGTTCTGAAATTGGTTCTGCTGATTGAAATCTCTGTTTTCATAGTTCCCTTGGTTTCCAATGTAATTCACGTCTGCTTGATCATTATTCAACTCTTCAACCATAAACTCTTGGTACATCTTTCCAAGCTTCTGCTCTTGGAACATTGATATATCGTTTTGTTTCCCAACATAGTGTACTCCTTTTTGATCTCTTCTCATAAGCTCATCAAGCTTTGACTGCAAATCATCAATCCTTTTTGCATATGTTACTACGCTTCCTCTACCTCGATCAAAATTAGACCTGCGATTAGCTTGGCTATTCGCCATATTATTCACTAGCATGTAAGCTTCTTGTACAGTATTGGTCATGAAATCACTATTGCTCGCAGTGTTCATAGCATTCTGATATTTCTCCTCAACTCCATTGTAGAAAATTTTTAGGAGATTCCAATCTGTGAAACCATGATGAGGACATTCATTGGTGTACTCCTTGAATCGATCCCAAGCTGCATAAAAACTCTCAGTACCCAATTGGTGAAATCCAGCAATCTTGTTTCGTAGAGACATAGATCGTGACTTTGTAAAGAAATGCCTCAGAAAGGCTGCCTTAATCTCTTCCCAAGTTTTCAAAGAGTCTGGCTCTAGACTGTTGTACTATCTCATAGCCTTATCATTTAATGAGAAGATGAATAACCTGCATTTCAGAGCTTCAACAGGTATCCTGTTGTGCTGAATAGTATTACAGACGACTTCAAATTTATCCAGGTGGTGCATTGGGTTCTCGGATGGCAACCCATGAAACTGATTTTGTTGCACCAAGTTAATGAGACCAGCCTTGATCTCAAAGTCTCTCCTCTCAATGGGAGGCGGATGAATCCCATCACGATTCACATGGAAAGCCTTCGGAGTATCATACTACACCAAAGTCATCCTCTATTGAGGTTGATTTGCGCATTTTTGCCCCGCATCTGCAACGTTTTGCTGTCTGATCTGCTGATCAGCAGCATTAGCTCCACCTCTAGCAGGTGATTCGATTCCTGGAAGGACTCCAGGGAAGAGGGGATTATTTCGGACTTGAAGGTTCTCCATGTTGTCACACATGATGTCTGCGAACTCAAACTTCGAAATAACCTCTAGCAGCTTCTCCTTCTCCTTCTGTCTCTCTAGACGTCCAAGTTCTGGCTCAAATTTGAGAAGATTCGCTTTTCCTTGGCTTCTAGTATGAGGCATGTACATGCACCTGAAAGCATAAAAACAAAGAATAAAAAGAAGAGATTAAACGAAATAGAGAAAATGCCTTATGCACACAATGATCCTAAGTTCTAAGACGACCTATTGGTCCTCGGCAACGGCGCCAGAAAACTTGATAGCTCAGGTGTTAGCCCGAGAAAGCACTACAAGCGTACATTTAAGCACATTGTAGTGGTTCGGGATCGAATACATAGAGACCAAAGTTTGCACGAAAACTATCAGATCAAATGCGGGTTAAAGCGAAAAAATGAGAGTTGGTTATGATGGTAAAATTGAAATAAGCAAGCAGAAAGCAACAAATACGAGTTGTAAAACGATAGAAGAAGACATTGGGCACAAATAATTCTTAGGGAAACCATTTCATTGTTGATTAGCATATATTGATAAGGGAAAAGTATTAAGAACCGTCTCAAACTCAAATCACTAATATTGAATCAACATACTTCCGTAGCGCTAACTCCCTATGTTATAGAATCCTTAGACTAACTTCCGTTGAATTTCAGATTCTAAACATACATTAAATTCGGGTTTGATAAGTCCACAAAGTTCAATAACATCAACTTCCGTTGGTTAAGGACACTTTGCTCATCTAAAGTTCTTTTATGCATTTAAACAAACACTTTTGGTGCGTTAAACATCCTAAGATTCAGAAAACTAGGTCATGAGTCTAATTTCAGCATTAAGAACAACTTAAGATGAAGATCCAATTGATAAATCCCTAAATCTAACAACTTAAAATCAATAAATCATGAAATTCCCTATGAGAAACCCCTAAACCCAATAATAGAACTACTCACACATATTCAAAGAACAATCACAAGACAAATCAATGAGAAACATCATGCAATTGAATAGAATATGAAAAGAGGGTTAAAAAATCTTCTCCAATTCGAAGTACGGATGAGAGATCTTCTCCCTTAGATTACAAAGCTCTCAAAGGTGGCTTAGAGTCTTAAAAACAACATAATAAAACAAAGAAATCGAGTTTGGGTGTTTAAATATGTAATATGGGCCTTCAATCTTCGATTCTGGTTCAAAATAAGTCGATTTGGTCGCGTCGTGACAGGGATCGATCGATCGATCAATCCTAGTGCAAGGATCGATCGATCCCTGTCATTCTGCCAGGATTTTCATTTATGCGCATTCGTCTTCTCGTTTGCAGCATGACAGGTGTTCACTAAACTGGCCATAACTTTCAAATGCACAGTTGGAGTGCCATCAAACCACTTTCAAATTAAATCTAACTCTTGTGGCTATCTTGCATCGAAATTTCAGCTCGATCCAACGGTGGGAAATTTGTCAAACAAGACCAAACTTCTGACGCTTCAGCATGATTATGCATTCCAAATATCCGTTTTTGGCCCAAATTGTTATGTTTCTCTCCAAAGCAAACTAAAACCTGTAAGAACACTAAAGAATACCAAAATGCTTCAAAAAGAACCAAACACATATGAAAACACTATATATCTCGATTAAAACCGCAATAAAAACCTATAAAATACAAATACATCTCTTTTCAGAGGAGGGTCAGAAGGAGCAGCCACCAATTTGAGGCATTGAACAATAAATTGACTTCATTCCAGGAGCATCTCTCCCAAACAAATCAGCTTATCGAGCAATTTCGGAAGAGACCAAAGAACTTCAAAGACAAGTGAATGAGCTCATGGAAAAGGGGCATGTCCGAGAAAGTATGAGTCTGTGTGTTGTACCGGTTCTACTCGTGTCAGAGAAAGATGGAAGCTGGTGAATGAGAGCCATCAATGAAATAACAGTTAAGTACCACTATCCTATTTCTCACCTTGATGATATGCTAGATGAATTACATAGGTCATGTGACTTCTGTAAGATAGATTTAAAGAGTGGTTATCACCAAATCAGGATAAAAGAAGGTGATGAGTGGAAAACTGCCTTTAAAACAAAACATGGATCGTATGAGTGGTTAGTAATGCCCTTTGGATTAACTAATGCGCCTAGTATATTTATGAGGTTAATGAATCAGGTCTTAAGAGATTTTATAGGAATACTCGTAGTTGTGTACTTCAATGATATTCTAGTCTATAGTAAAACCATGGATGAACATGTTAATCATTTGAAACAGGTTTTAGACGTTCTTGGAAAGGAGAAATTGTATGCTAATTTTCAGTAATGCTCTTTTGGAACGGATAACCTAGTCTTTCTTGGTTTTGTTTTGACAGCACAAGGCATACAAGTGGACGAGGAGAAGATCAAAGCCATAAGAGATTGGGAAGTCCCTAAAACCGTTGGAGAAGTAAGATGTTTCCATGGTCTTGTTGGATTCTAGCGAAGATTTGTCAAAGACTTTAGCACCATCGCTGAACCTCTCATATAAATTATTAAAAAGGATATTAGTTTTAAATGGGAACAAGCTCAGGAGAAAGTATTTCGATTGCTGAAAGGGAAGTTAACTAATGAGCCATTGTTAGTTCTTCCAGATTTAAAAAAAACATTTGAAATTGAATGTGATGCATCTGGTTTAGGATTTGGAGTTGTCTTGATGCAAGAAAGGAAACCAATAGCTTATTTCAGCGAGAAACTTGGAGCAGCAGCATTTAACTATCCCACTTATGACAAGGAGCTTTACGCGTTGATAAGGGCTTTAGAAACTTGGCAGCACTATCTTTGGCCTAAGGAGTTTGTAATCCACACGGATCATCAGTCACTTAAGCATTTATAGAGCCAAAACAAGCTGAACAAAAGGCACACAAAATGGTTAGAGTCCCTTGAATATTTTCCATGTGTCATTAAGTACAAGAAAGGGAAAGATAATATTGTGGTTGATTCTCTTTCAAGAAGATATGCTTTGCTTTCTTCTATGGAAACCAACTTGTTGGGATTAGAGCAGATCAAGTCATATTATGCAGATGATCCAGATTTTAAAGAATTGTACAAAGCAAGTGTGAATCATGCAAGTGGACCCTATTACCAAATGGATGGATTTCTTTTTTCTTGTGTATATCTAATTGTTCTTTGAGAGAATTTTTTGTCAGGGAAGCACATGGAGGGGGACTTATGAGACATTGTGGCGTAGCAAAAACAACGAGTACGTTGCTGGAACATTTTCATTAGCCAATAATGAAAAGGGACGTGGAAAGAATATGTGAACATTGTGTGACGTGCAAACAAGCTAAATCCAAAGTTCAACCTATAGGTTTGTACACTTCTCTTCCTATTCCAAGTGAACCTTGGACTGATTTGTCTATGGATTTCACATTAGGACTGCCTAGAACAAGTAAAGGTCGAGATTCCATCTTTGTTGTGGTAGATAGGTTTTAAAAATGACACACTTCATTCCTTGCGACAAAATTGATAGCGCACACATGGTCGCTGATTTGTTCTTTGGAGAAATTTTTAGGATGTATGGAGTGCCTATAACCATTGTTTTGGATAGAGACTCTAAGTTTCTTAGTTATTTTTGGAACCAAATTACTTTTCTCAACCACTTGTCATCCTCAAACAGATGGACAAACTGAAGTTGTGAATCGGACCTTGTCCACTCTCTTATGTGTTATCATTAAAAGAAACATTAGAACTTGGGAAGATTGTTTGGCTCATGTGGAATTTGTGTATAATCATTCAATGCATTCAGCAACAAAACTGTTTCCTTTTCAAGTTGTTTATGGATTTAATCATTTGTCTCCTTTGGATTTGATTGTTTTACCTTTGAAAGAACAAACTAACCTGGAAGGCAAAAAGAAAGCCGAGTTTGTTAGATCATTGCATGAGTAGGTGAAGAAAAACATAGAGGAACGAACAAAGATTTACGAAAGGAAGAAAAACAAAGGGCGAAAGGATTTGGTGCTAGAACCAGGAGACTTGGTGTGGATTCATCTAATAAAGGAGAGATTTCCAAATGAAAGAAAATCTAAACTCATGCCAAAAACAGATGGCCCATTCAATGTTGTGGTTAGCAATAATGCTTACAAAATAGAACTTCCAAGTAAGTATACAATCAGTTCAAAATTCAACGTTTCTGACTTGATTCCTTATGTTGCAGATAATTTGAATTTGAGGTCAAATCCGCTAAAAGGAGGAGGGGATAATGCGACCTTGACCAGCTCATCTCTCAAAGCAGATGAACCTGATGCAACCAGGGAGAACTTGTAACAACTTGATAAGCCAGAGTTTACAATAGTTCAAAATACAGACTGTCGAGTAAGGGATAACTTGGTACAACTTGATCCGCCAGAGTTCGCAAAATTTCAAAATACAGATTCTGGGAATACAACCAATCTTCAAGATTTGGAGCATCTCAAGTAACAAGAAGAATTGGAGCTTAACAAGGAACAAATGGATCATAACATGGAGAAAGAAGAGCTGGAGTATTGTTCGGATCAGCTAACAAATGAGTTAGAAGAACTTTTTTCTATTTCAGTCGTTCCAATGACAAGATCAAGGACTAACCAACTCAAAGAAGCCATTATGGGCTTGGTCCAGCTCGTGGAAGCTAAGGAAAAGAAGTGGAAGGGCTTCGAACCAGCCAAAGAGTCACCTTCTGTTTTTAATGTTCTGATTAATAAATAAGTAGTCAAAGTGTGTTTCGTATTCTGCAAAAACAATAAGTATTTTTCTGGTTTGTTTGCTATAAAATAAAGCAAACAACATGAATAAAAATCACTCATCTTTTTATCAAAAACCTTTTCAAAACTATTGATTCTTTTACTCATCTTTGAACATCGGACAATTTGCTAGGAGAACGATCTCCATTGACGCAAAGCATCAAAACCAACTGTGGGCAACTGCAGGTTGTCGAAGAAAACTTCTCTTGGGAAATTCCACAGCCCCTCGAAAAGTCCATCTCATTATATTCCATCTCCATCAAATCACCTTCAAGAGTTCCAAAGGACGAAGTTAAATCTATGACCATATCACATATCTCCCTCCTTCCAGGACCCATCGGTGTAACACCTATAACCATAGAAAGATGGAAGGATCAAAGTTTTCACCGAGGGTATGCTAGTTGGCGCCTTGTGTAAGGACTCCTCCTCATGCGCTGACACCCACAAGGTAGCCTATCGTTCCGCGACCATCAAAATTTATTGGGTATCTAGGTCCATATTATTGAAAACCTTATCATTCCTAAATTTCCAAGTGTACCAAAGTATCCATGGATAACTCAGAGTTTCACCCTCTGTAGATGTCCTCCAGAAAAGAAAATCCAGATTTATAAACAATGACTGCGTTGGGAAAATTCCAATTGCCGATGGTATTTTAGACAAAACGCATGTTTGTGCCGGTGGTGGACACTCTAAAAAGCATGGTTCACCGGTTCCATGTCTACCCCACAACAAACACAATGCATCTCACAATTGATATCTCGCTTTCGAAGATTCCCATTCACGAAAATGTGGCATGTTAGCAGATGTCGTGCAATTTCGGCGGACAGTCCATATTCCATGTATGATTCAAGAGCGGGGTTCTATGTGGCCCGTAACTGACCAAGCTATAGATCCTTGTCAGACCCTCTCGTCCAATCCAATAACCCGATTTAACCGTATATTTTTCTGATTTTGTGAAATGCCATTCTAACACATCACGACAATAAGGTCGACCTATGAGTATACTCATAATAATATCGACAATTGACGAAACTATTATTGCCTTAAGCAAGGTAATATTTTCGGGATTTTGTTATTGGGTTAATCAGCTGAGTAACCGTAAAATTCAGACAACTTTGTTCTATACATGTAGCTGGCCTCGGGGATATGGCTGGTATCCAGGGATCCTCTTGTATGGAAATGAAATACCTTGAACCCATTTTTAGTAAGTTTTTTTAACCAGAGGAGTCGCCGAGATATTGGCCTTGATTGGAAAGTGTTGTAGAAGCTTTCCACAACCAACTTTTTTCTACAGCTTCAAATGTTTACCAATCTTGATTTAGCTTTGCTTTTACAACTACAACAAGAAAATTAAAGATATATGATTTTTTTGCCGTACAAATCAGTTTTTCTAGAGTCCGACTTTTGATTCTCTCGATTCTCTCTCATTATTTCATGGTTACTCTCTCTGTTTTTTTGCTTCTCACTAATTCAGGTTTCCTTTTTTTTTGATAAATGATGTTTCCTTTTTTAACATATTGATTATATTATTATCTATACTATGTGATATATTAATATATATATATATATATGTTGACAAAAAAAATATATATATATATATATAACAAAGAAATATGCGTATATATATATATTCTATTAAATGGGTGCATAAAAATATTAAATAGAGCATAGATAAAAGTTGTATATGTGTTATATATATACTTAATAGTTTTTTTTCAACTAGACACTTAAGTATAATATAATCATTTATATTTATATGAGCTATATTACGTTACTTTCATAGATACAAGTGCTATAGTTATTATTATATACTTCTTTTACTTACTTTATTTTAAAATAATAAGGACTATGTTATTAATTTATTTTTACCATCAATATTATTATACATTTTAAAAAAAAACAATTAAAATAATAAACTACATCACTCTATATTATTAATTGAGAAGTACATTTGAAATAATAACCTTTAATGTGTAAGAAATTACAGCATATGCCATTGGAAATAATATATACAAGGAAAAGAAAAAAGCTTCATTAAGGGTAAAATGGTATTGACATAATATTTAAAAAATCTTCAATCCAAGAATTAAGTAAACTATGTAAGCTAACATCCCATCTAGTTTTTCTCTTACTATTCACAGAACCAAATATTCTATATTTTTTTATAAATAATCATCAAATTAAATATATTTAATTTTTAAAGTAAATTAGCAAAAGTTTAAAATTATCTAAGTTCTTACAATTTTTTTTAAAAGTAATTTCAAGAAAATATATTTCAGAATAAAAATACACTTTTAATTATAATATTAATATATAGGTAATTAGTGATGTAGTATATATTTCAACTTTTTAAAAAAAACTATTAAAAATGTTAAAAAAAAAGAAGCTAAAAGACATGTTAAATCTCTTACAAAATACACATCTTAACTATAATAATTTTTTTTTAAAAAATGCAATTTCTTTAAAACATGTAACAATTTTTTTTATTTTATTGTTAAAATTGAAAATTATTTTAATAGAAAAATATGATTCAAATCATCACTGGTTAACTAAAATTAAAATTTTGGGAAAAGAGGAGGTATGACTAAGTTCACCACGGGTTAGGTATCTAAGTCATCGAAAATATGTAATCTTAACTATAAACTTACAAAGTAAAACACAACATGATATTTAATATACTACGAGTTACACATATCAGTCAAATCTAAAATGTTTAATCTTAGATAAATTTCAAAAAAAAGCAACAACTCATATTTTAATCATCAAATAAACCATATATTAGAGTTATGTAATACTCAAACAAGTTAAAAAAAATATAATAAAATAGCATTATTATTTTTTTACAAGCTTTGCTTTGGAAAATACACATGTACCCATAGTTACATATACTAAAAATAATTGATTATATTTTGTAATTAAAATTCATGATCTACTTTTTTTTTCTTACCAAAATTTACAATATATGTAAATTTAACATTACGAACATAATAATTTGATTGTATATTAATACATATTCTTTCTCTTATAAGAACATTATATGTTTTAAATATTTTTAAAAATCATAATTTCTCACCAAAATATTAATAAAATATAATCCCGTGTATAACGCGGATTAAATCGCCGAGGACATAGTGGAGCCTCCAGAGCCAATCCTCGGGCAGTCCGACCCTCCTTTACCACATAGTGGAATATGTTGGTTTTAATAGACTTCTGGACCGGTCCGTTGTGATCCGTTTGTTGACAAAAAAAAATTTTCATTCTTTAAAAATCAAATCAAATTCCTAGAGATACAGCTAAAAAATCTAGAACCTAAATCCTGCAACAAAAAAATTTTAATGCTACAACTAACAAATCGAACCCATTATCAGTAGTTGTTTTGCCAATAAAAATTCCAGCATCTTTAATTCAAGTTTTACGGTAGAAGGCCCATTAACCTTTTCCATTCGAATTATTTGGTTTCCCGCTAAAATTGCACACCCGCTCTCTAAATCCCTAATCCGAAAACACTAAAGGAAGAGAAAATAAATCATTTTCATTTGGCTTTTCAATTTCTTTCTCTCCTTCCGGAAAATCGCGAGTCGCACGGACGCGAATAGTGAAGGCCAGTGGAATTTCGCACCGAGTTGACCGGAGAGTTGTGGTGGTCAATGGAGGAGGAGGAGCCAATGGGTGAGTTTCGAGGAGGAGAGTCAGAGCCTGACCATACGAAATCTGGAACTCCGAGACTTTACATTAAAGAGCTTGTCATGAGGAACTTCAAATCATATGCTGGGGAACAACGCGTCGGACCTTTCCACAAGGTTAGGGTTTTACTTTTTCCCTAATTCATCTTCAAAAGGGGCAGAAATTGGGGATTTGCTTTTTTTTTTTTAAGGAGGACGAATTGGAAGCTAATTATGTTACTGAATCTCATTGGGCTGTTGTAATTCAGAGTTTTTCTGCTGTGGTTGGACCCAATGGGAGTGGAAAGAGCAATGTGATTGATGCAATGCTGTTTGTATTCGGGAAACGAGCTAAGCAGGCAAGTACCTTTCGCGTTTTCAGTGCTTGCGTCCACTTACCACGCCTTAGTAGTGAGCTCTGATTTGAATAATATTATGTTTCTTTGCTATCAGATGCGCCTCAACAAAGTGTCAGAACTAATTCACAACTCAACTAATCACCAGAACTTGGATAGTGCCGGAGTTTCTGTACAGTTTGAAGAGATTATTGATTTGGTAAAGCTATTTTCTCATTTTCTTCTGCTGGAAACCTTATTATGAGCTATGCTGGTTGTCAATTTTTTTACTTATGGCTGTACAACGACTGTGGAAAAGCTTTCTAGTAATATGAATTGTTATTCTGAACCAACACAGGAAGATGGCTCGTACAAAACTGTTCCTGGAAGTGATTTCATGATTACTCGGGTTGCATTCCGAGACAATTCTTCCAAGTATTATATTAATGAAAGGTCGAGTAATTTCACTGAAGTTACCAAAAAACTGAAGGGGAAAGGAGTAGATCTTGACAACAACCGTTTCTTGATTCTTCAGGTTCTCTTGTTAGAGAAGCTGCAAATATACTGTTAAATTTAGATGCGTCTTTTACAAATATTATTTCTCGAATGTTGACAGGGGGAGGTAGAACAGATATCACTCATGAAGCCGAAAGCACAAGGTCCACATGATGAAGGTTTTCTTGAATATCTCGAAGATATTATTGGAACAAATAAATATGTGGAGAAGATAGATGAATTAAATAAGCAGTGAGTGATCCATGCATTCTACAATTTCTTTTAAATGATGCAAATTCACCTGCTTTCTTCTATGTTTTTGCTATTCTGTGAATGGGTTCATAATGCAATAGGCAGATTTACATATAAGTGGTTCCTGATTTTGTTTTGGATGCTATTTTATTAATTACAATGCCTCTCTGAAATTCAGGCTTGAAACCCTCAATGAAAAGCGGTCTGGAGTTGTACAAATGGTGAAATTAGCCGAGAAAGAAAGAGACAGTTTAGAGGTTTCAAGATGTTTCCCCTTTCATGTATGTGACCAGGTTTTTTGTTGTACTTGTTGTTAACGAGTTTTTGGAACAGGGAGTGAAGGATGAAGCGGAGACTTACATGCTGAAAGAGTTATCATATCTTAAATGGCAAGAAAAGGCTACAACAATGGCATATGAAGATACTTTGTCTAAAATTACTGAACAGAAAGAGAGTTTGCAGAGTTTGGAAAATTGTCTAAAAAATGAACGGTAAATTTTCCATGAAACATCTACCACATTTGATGAAGTCATTTTTTAAAATATATTCTAACATTGTTTCTTCAGAGAGAAAATGGATGAGAGTAATAAGGAGTTAAAGGAACTAGAGAATGTGCATGAAAAACACAAGAAGAGACAAGAGGTTTGTCTGAAATCTTGATGCAGTCTGCTCTCATGCTTATGGCTGATGTCCCTAAAATCATTTTTTCCCTCTCCCAAGTTTCTATAAAAAGCTGATCATGTCTCCCTTTGCAATGATTAGGTTCTTGATAATGAACTTAGTGACTGTAAAGAGAAGTTCAAAGAGTTTGAAAGGCAGGACGTAAAGCACAGGGAGGACTTGAAGCATGTGAAGCAAAAAATCAAGAAACTCGAGGATAAACTTGAAAAGGTAGGAGTCATAAAAGGATGGTTTGTTCATGTGCGCATATACCTTACCTGTGTTTGTATACAGGACTCAACGAAAATCAATGACTTGACAAAGGAGTGTGAGAACTCAAGAAATCTAATACCTAAGCTTCAGGAAAGTATACCAAAGCTTCAGAAAGTTTTGCTTGATGAGGAGAAGGCATTGGATGAAATCAAAGAGAAAGCTAAAGGTGTGTTATGCTTTAGGATCTTATGCCCCAATGATGATGAATTTGTTACCTTATCAGCTTATTTGACAGCAATGCGTAAAAAGGATTTGGAATTGGCAACTTGTTAAATATGCTAGTACCTATAGATAATGATTAGCTATGTGCTCAAGAGTGAGATTGTTCAGCTGATTGTCTCTGTCAAATTGTCACAGTTGAAACCGAAGGTTACCGGTCTGAGCTTATGAAAATTCGTGCTGAATTAGAACCTTGGGAAAAAGATTTAATTGTGCACAGGGGAAAGCATGATGTTGCATCATCAGAAAGTGAACTCTTGAGCAAGAAGGTACATCTATATAGTAAAAACAATTACTTGGAGTCAAGAACTTTTACTTGTCAAGATAAGTTGGCTCACCTTCAGAAACGATTTCCTTAGTTTTTAATTTCTTAACTCCAGCTGCTTTGTTAAAGTATCTGTTTGCCACATTGAAATCTTTCTAGGCTTGCTTGAGCTGCTTTCTGTCTGAATAGTTTGAAACATTGCTGGAATACTATTTTTGTATCCATTTGAACATTAACACTTTGTTATTCTAGCACAAAGCTGCTCTGAAAGCCTTCACAGATGCTCAGAAACAGCTCTCTGATATATCAGCAAGAAAAGAAGAAAAAGCTGTAGCAACTACCTCTCTGAAAACTGATATAGAGAAGACGAAACTTGAAGCAATGGAAGCTCGGAAAATGGAAGCGGTACTTTTTTCTGGATTGTTATTGCTGCTTTGATGTTGAAACTGATAGTATGCTTACTAACTTTTGCAGGAATCACTTAGAGAGCAGGAAACACTTATTCCACGAGAGCAGGCAGCCAGAGAAAAAGTTGCTGAGCTAAAATCAGCAATGAATTCTGAGAAGAGTCAAGGTGATGTCTTGAAGGCAGTTTTACGAGCTAAAGAGAACAATCAAATTGCAGGAATATATGGAAGGATGGGAGACTTAGGTGCCATTGATGGTGAGTATACTGCAACTGTTTTCTTATTGTTCTTTCTTTTAATATTGATAGTCAGAAACATTGTTCTTTCTTTAAATATTGCAAACTGTTATATTTCCTTGTAGTATGAGGTGTGAAATTTTAACTGACAACAATTTTCATGTTAGATGATTTGTAGATTAAATCTACAGTTTCTTGTCTAAATGATTTTTTATTTAATAAAGCAAAGCTATCAATAGCTAACATTGGGTGCCCTTTGCAGCAAAATATGATGTTGCCATATCAACTGCTTGTGCTGGCCTTGATTACATTGTTGTGGAAACAACTTCTGCAGCACAAGCCTGTGTTGACCTGCTGCGGAAGGGAAATCTTGGCGTTGCGACGTTTATGATATTGGTATTACATATAATTTCTGTTTACATGCTTTGAATCTTATCTGTCATTTTCATTAAAAGTGCTAGCTTAGAAAGAAGATTGTTATACAAGGATATTCAGATCTGTGAGACAGAGTTGGTCTTAGTAAATTACTATATCTGTGAGACTGATTACATTTTCGACTGTACCGGACCAAAATTTTCATTTCTTTTGCCAAGTAGGTTCTAGTTAACCCTCTTGCAAATAAAAAGTGAATATTCCATCTATAATAATCGTTTTTGCAGGAGAAACAAACCGATCATGTACAAAGATTGAAAGAGAAAGTGAAGACACCCGAAGATGTTCCACGCCTCTTTGATCTGATCAGAGTTAAGGATGAAAGAATGAAACTTGCATTCTATGCAGCCTTGGGAAACACTGTTGTGGCAAAGGATCTTGATCAGGTATATTATGTTTTCTCTTTAAAACTGGCTCAGTAACAAACGTCATGTACTGATATTAAAAGATATGAATTCAGTGACATTCAGCTAATCTTGCGAAACTCAAGATGAAATAATGCCTCTGAAAATACAAAATATGTCGACTCAAAGCTAAACTATTTTATACAATTTTTTTTTGGCTTATTAGGCAACACGTATTGCATATGGTGGAAACAGAGAATTTCGAAGAGTTGTGACTCTTGAAGGCGCTCTCTTTGAAAAATCTGGTACCATGAGTGGAGGGGGAGGCAAGCCACGTGGGGGAAGAATGGGAACCTCTATTCGAGCCACTGGTGTGTCTAGCGAAGTTGTTGCTAAGGCAGAGGAAGAGCTCTCCAAAATTGTTGACAGGTTAAGTAATATCCGTGAAAAGATTGGCAATGCTGTGAGACAATATCGTGCTGCAGAAAATGAAGTCTCTCTCTTGGAGATGGAACTGGCAAAAAGCCAAAGAGAGGTACTATCTGTTGTGATTTTTATGAGTTTTCTTCGTGAGATATATAATCAAGTTGGCTTTAATGCAATCAAATGTCTCTTTTGTCAATATTTCAGGTCGAAAGTCTCAATTCAGAGCATAATTACCTCGAAAAACAACTTGCTTCCCTGGAAGCTGCATCTCAGCCAAAGACAGATGAAATAGACAGGCTCAAAGAGCTCTTGAAAATCATCTCCAAAGAAGAAATTGAGATTGAAAATCTTGAAAAGAGTTCTAAGCAGCTGAAGGATAAAGTACGTAATATCAGTAATTCTTCTTACGTTTTCAAATGTGAAACATCCCCCTTCTTTGTATCTGTTTTTGTGTAACCTGCGATGTGTATGAAATCCTGACGCTTTTCCCTGGGGGCTTACACCAGTATGCATATTCTATTGAGTTGTTTCTTTTGGTTTATTTTTCTGTATACAGAACTACTGCATTTAAACTTAATCGGTTTCTTATTTTAGGCCTTGGAGCTCCAAACAAACATAGAGAACGCTGGTGGGGAAAGATTGAAAGGACAGAAGGCAAAGGTTGAGAAAATTCAGAATGTAAGTTTGCCTTGGCTCTTTGAATGCTGTTAGTGAACTCATAGTTGAGTGTGTCCTAATTTATGCTTCACATGTTTAGGATATCGACAAAAATAATACAGAGGTCAATCGATGTAATGTACAAATAGAAACAAACCAGAAAATGATAAAGAAGTTGACAAAGGGGATTGAAGAGGCAACTCGAGAGAAAGAAAGGCTAGACGGTGAGAAGGAAAAGTTGCAGAGCGTTTTCAAAACAATAGAACAGAGAGCATTCGCTATCCAAGAAAAATATAAAGAAACACAGAAGGTTTTTTCCTGTCGTAATCTCTGTTATCTAGACACTATTGGATAAGGGTCATATATCATTCCTTTCTCTTTGTTGTTTAGTTGATTGATGAACATAAAGACGCACTGATTGGATCAAAGTCCAATTATGAGAACCTGAAAAAGCATGTGGATGAGTTGAAGGCATCTAGGGTAACAAACTGCTAAATCCTTTTCTTTCTTGCTGGTTGCTGTGTTTCTTTGCTTGATTTCAATATCTATTTCTTTACTTGAGCACAGGTCGATGCAGAATTTGAAGTCCAAGATATGAAAAAGAAATACAGTGAATTAGAGTCGAAAGAGAAGGGCTACAAGAAGAAACTCAATGACTTACAGATTGCACTCACAAAGCATATAGATCAGTATGTATGGTGAACCCTCTATTCCATAGCGCCTACCTCATTCACATCTAAAACTCCATCATTCTTCATTGCAGAATTCAGAAAGACCTTGTTGATCCCGACAAGCTTCAAGCAACATTGATGGATAATAATTTGAACGAAGCCTGTGATCTGAAAAGGGCTCTTGAAATGGTTGCGTTACTGGAGGCTCAGCTGAAAGAGTTGAATCCAAATCTTGACTCAATCGCCGAGTAAGAATTTTGTTGTAGTTTCTCCCTTGCTCCAATTGGCACATGTTTCTCTAGCTTTCATGATTGTTTGCTCATTTTACATAAGGTACCGAAGCAAAGTGGAACTTTATAATGGGCGGGTAGATGAGCTTAACTCTGTGACGCTAGAACGTGATGACATACGGAAGCAGTATGATGAAATGAGAAAGAGAAGGTATACCAGACCTCTAGTTTTCTCTGTATGTAGTTTTGTTTCCCATTTGTTCTCGAAGCTAATCTGAACTCATTATGAATTCTATTCAGGTTGGATGAGTTTATGGCAGGATTTAACACAATATCACTAAAGCTGAAAGAGATGTATCAGGTTAGTTTACCCTTTCAACGTTATTTACAACAAATTAATGAGCTCCGGAAAAAACAAAAGGCTAAATACAGCCAGGAATGATAAGAAAACTTATAAGGCCAAGAACCACGGTGTCTTCCTAGAATACTGCTTCACAAATCTTAAAACTTGAGCATAATCCTTCTTTTTGTTCGCCTATCTTAAGACATTTTACCTGCTTCCATCATAATTATTACCAATACGATGCTGCAGATGATCACTCTGGGAGGTGATGCAGAGCTGGAGCTGGTAGACTCGCTGGACCCTTTCTCAGAAGGTGTGGTTTTCAGTGTGAGACCTCCAAAAAAGAGCTGGAAGAACATTGCAAACTTGTCTGGTGGTGAAAAGGTCCGTCACACTTCATTTTCACCAGTTTGTCTCTGTCTCTGAACTCTGTTTAATGATTTGTCTGTCTCCTATTTACAGACACTTAGCTCACTCGCACTAGTCTTTGCACTCCATCACTACAAGCCTACTCCGCTTTATGTCATGGATGAAATTGATGCCGCTCTCGGTAACTTTTCCATTTCCTTCGTTTTTATTATCATCGGCCGAATCCCTGAAAAGTTTCACTCTTTTCCACCAGACTTCAAAAACGTATCAATCGTTGGACATTACGTGAAGGACCGTACAAAAGATGCTCAGTTCATTATCATCAGGTCGGTTCTGAAATCTGATAATGCCTTGTGAGTGAAGTTATATAGTAAAGTGTATTAATAAAAAACTGAAGTAATCAATAAATGGTGCAGCCTGAGGAACAACATGTTTGAGCTAGCAGATCGATTGGTGGGAATCTACAAAACAGATAATTGTACAAAGAGCATTACAATCAACCCTTCAAGTTTTGCGGTTTGCCACAAGACTTCTGCTTAAGTTAAGCCCCCTACCAAATTATGATGCCTACGTTAACCACTTTTATTATTTTAACTCATTTGTATTTTAATGGTCTGTGTTGTGATTTCTACTGTTTGCTGTCGATGTGCTAGGCATAATGTAATTCTTAGTTTTTATCCTTATGTTTGGGTTTGTATTTGAATGATCGAAAACGTTTCGACAATCAAAAACAAAAAAATATTTACATCAAACACAAACTGTTCATATCTCAAATACACTGGAAATTATATAATCTTTTAACAAAATACATAATGTCCACAGATTATATAGATAAAAAAAAATCTTTCTTTATGTGTCTCCAACTTACAAAAGCCTCGTATAATCTTACTGCCTTCGAAGTGTGACACTATTGGAATAAAAGATAGATTCATGAGGGCATAAGGTAAATGAAAACACAAATTATTCAAGTTGCCGCAGGAGGATCTTCTCATATATCTTTGTTTTACTAACTTCTAATGGTGCTTTTGGTGTGTTTTTGAGATTTTCTGGAGTCTTTTGGTGTCATTTGGTGTTTTTTACAGGTTTTAGGTGCTTTGGAGAGAAATGAAACAATATTGTCATAAAGGACTTTCGAAGATGCAAAATTGTGCTGAAGGGTTAGAAGTTTGGCATTGTTTGAAAGGTTACCCACCTTGTATCGAGCTGAAATTTTGTCACAAGATAGCCACGTGAGTTAGCTTTCATAAGGAGGTGTTTGAAGGAAATCCAACGGTGCGATCAAAAGTTATGGTCATTCTAGTGAAGATTGTCCGTCTATTGCGCTTGCATAAGAGATTGATTGATCACCTACACCTAGATCGATCGATCTAGTGCGTAGGAAAGTGATCGACCGATCAGCATAGGTGATCGATCAATCACCTTCTCTAACGAAAAATTTATTAAACTTTCCTTTTTTCTTATTTCCTATTTCCTATAGGAATCCTGAAACACTATAAATACCCTTAGGACGTTTTTAGGGTTTGTAACTATTCTTTTTGGAGACTTTTAGAGATTTCTTTTCGTTGTAAGCTTTGAGACGAATCTCTTCACCCATACCTTTGGAGAAGTTTTCTGAACCCTATTTTTCTATTCTATTTCTTGTCTTTCAATTCAGTCATGTCTTTCGTTTCCGTTTCCATGTCTGAGTAGATCCATTGTTAGGTTTTAGGGATTTCAAAAGAATTGATGAGATTGAATGAATAGGATTGCATGATAAGGAATCTTCTTTAGAATTCTTCACATGGCTTGTTCATAGTACTTGAACTTGATTGATCACCTAGTTCATGATCTTTAAGTTAATTGCATACAACGAGAGTTGATTTGATTGCTTGAAAATTATCCATGTGAACAAAGTATCATTAGTCAACTAGAGTTGATGTTAAGGTGCTTTATGAACAAATCAAAATCTTAACTTAATGCATGTTTGACTTCCTGAATTCAACGAGAGTTAATCTTTTAGGTTGTTAGACATAGTAATTGGAGCCACGAGAGTGGACAAATTATACAATTATGTTTTGAGTTCGAGAGTGGTACTTAATTGATTCCCTGATAAATTTCTTGCATTCATGATCTGATTTCGTGCAAATTGCCCTTGCCTGACACTTTCCCTCCATTGAATTTTACATCGTTTATTAATTGTTTTTATAACTCTGCAAATTCGAAAAAACCAAACAACAACTAATTCTGTGTCTTCTAACTTGATCTGAAATCGAGAATCTTAGTGTGTAACTAGGTCTCTGTGGATTCGATCCCTGAAAATACTACTGAGATTTGTTGTGCACTTGTAGGATTTTCTCTGGGTTAAAACTTGAGATATCAAATTTTTGGCGCCATTGCTGGGATCAAATAACACCTTAGATTCTTTATCTATGATTTAGTCTAGAATTTTTCTTTTTTATTTAGTACTCACGCGTTTTTTCCTGCTTTTCTTTGATGTTTCAGGTGCATGAAAAGAAGAGGACAAGAGTCTGAACCTCTAATTTCCTTCGACAACCAAGAACTAGCAAGACTTGAACGCGAAAACCGGAAAGAAAAGAAACAAGATAAGATGGACAACCAGAATCTTCCACAGGGTCAACAAGCGATTGGAGAAGAACAATTTCCTCATGGTCCTGCTCATATGGAGCAGGAAGGCTTAGTCCTACAGAGCTTAGTACCGCAGGTGGTGTCGCAGGGCGGCCATAATGTACCACGAGCTGCGCAGCACAATCAGAATGTGCCACTGATGACGCAGGGCCTGCAGCAGCAAGCTAGTGATGTATTCGTATTTTGTCGGTTTTTACTACGGTTTTCATTCGAGAATTACGGTTTTTAGTAGGTATTCGGATCGTTTTTGCGAGGTTTGTTGTTCTTTAGTGTTTTTACAGGAATGAAGCTTGAATGGACTAAANTTCGATCGATCCTTGTCCTGTAAGGGACATGGATCGATCGATCCCTGTCCCGAAAATCAGACCAAAAGCTAAAGACACAAACCGAAGATTAAAACGAACCGGATGTTTTT
>OVAN01004025.1:1260-26785 GCA_900406275.1 Anastatica hierochuntica
ATTTAAAGGAGGCGAAAGAAAAGGATGAGAAAGAGAGCAAATTCGTCACGCAAAACACTTAGATAATTAGGGTTTTACTTTCGTTGTCGTTAGCGAGCTACGACTCAACTAGGTTCACAAGTTTACTCTGTTAGTTCTAGGGTTCTCGCCAACAGTTCTCGCGGCCACAACTTAACACTAACTTGTAAATGCTCAACACGAATTCGAAATAAGATCTCTTTTACTCTACTTTGTTTACGATTTCTGTTTCCTTACGATTTGTTCTCTTTTTATGATTTGCTTTTCGTTTACGATCTTGTTTTACTCTTGATTTGCTTTCTGTTTACAACTCTCATTTTATCTTCGTATTCGTTCTTGTACGATTTCCATCTTGTTTTAGTTTCGTTATCTGTTTACGAAATTTGTTTACTTTTACTTCATAATCTTTTTATGCTTAATCCATCATCTGTTTTTCATCGCAATCTGACCTCTCGTTTTAGGCTAACAGAAATCCACGACCTTACGTAAACTTGACAGTGTGAATTTTCGTTCCCACAGTTGAGATCAAATGTTCGATTAATCTGAGAAAGCCACCGACTTAGTATGTGATACCGATGTGGAGTATAATGGAGTAGGAGTTTATTTACGTACAAATTGTAAAATAGAGAATCAATTATTCCAATCAGTTTCAGTTGTACTTTTTTTCTTATTTAAGTAATCTAAAAGAAAAAATAGAAAATCATAATTTCCAACAACTTCTTCTATTGAGTAATTGACCAAAACAGATACTTTTTAAGAGTTTATTACCAATATAGATACTTTGGTGAGAATGAATACTTTCTTGGTGAAGAATGACAAGAATGACCTTTTGTAAGAGAGCAAGCCAACCACTCTAGTTACCATTACTCTCTCTATCTCGTTACAAAATAATATTCTGGTTACAATTTGTTTTACTCTTTTATATATGTGTACCAAAAAAGGGTATAAAAGCAAATATACTTTTGGGAAAGTGTAAAAACCCTAGATCTGCGTCGTTGTGTTTGAGAGGTTGAGCAAAACTTTAAAATTGCAGAGATAGATACCGCAGAGAGTGGCGAATTTTAAAATCATACCACGAAGAGATGGAAAACATGAAAGGTTCTCATCCACGATTCTCGTCTACTGGACCCGATTTTAATAGTCTGATAGTTATTGGGCCGACTTTGGATTTCTGAAAAATTCGGTCCATTACAAATTAGGTTTAAGAAAGCAACACATATTAATCCAACTTTTAGCTAAACAAAGTGCAAAAAATCAAATAATTTTAAGACCAAATAAGAGAAACATGTTCAACAAGAAAAACAAAACCAAACAAGAGAAACAAATTCAACATGTCATTCATCACATATTCACACACATGAATCTCATAATCTGGAAGCCCCTGCTCCTGAAATACTAGTTGTGATTTTCGTTTCTTCATTGCCAGTGTCAATACCATCTTATATGGTACCTATTTCATCCATCGATCCTGAAACCGCACGTTGAAACTATTTTGGTTCGTTTTTCTGGAAACCGTTGCGTTTGGCCATTCCCTGGGTTTTTTTCTGTGTCATGATTCTTATTCGAGGTTATTACAGGATGGTGGATTTGTCGAGAATAATGGCTAGAAAATGTCATTATCTCGAGGAGATGTGTGCGGAAAGATCTTGCATCGAAATTTTAAGGGCATAATGAATAATATATGAGTAACATGAGTCTGTCCACTAATTACCAATTGGTTTTAAGTTAGAAGCCTCTGAAACTTAATATGGTATCAGTAACCGCACTCTACCCCCTTTAATCTGGCCCGAAAAGAAAAGTGACTCGATTGCCACACTTATAGATGGCCCAAAGATGGTTCAATTCCGTCAAGATAACTAGAAGAAAAGCATTATCTCGGAGGAGGCATGATAGATTTTATCGAGATAGATTAATGGTTAAAAATAGTCGTGATTTCAAAGGGGAGTGTTGTGGAAAGATTCAACATCGGAAATAGAAGATGAGACTTAAGTGATACATAAATGATATAGGACAATCCACTAATTGCCAATTTGTTTTAAGTTGGAAGCCCGTAAACTTAACAATTATCGTTTTGCTCAGATGACTTATTAATATAATGACCAATTGTCATTGTAAAAAAGTTTACAAGATTCAGTGCATATAAAATATAGTTGATAATATATAGATGAGTTGTTGGTGTATTATGATTTTACAAGTTTTTATCCGTGTTTTTAGTTAAGAAAGGTTATTTGTACAAAGTATTTTGTGTCCTTTTGTGTCTTTATTCTTCTTTGTGTTTTACACAGGTTACATGTTCAAAATCAGGAAAAGAACGTGATATGACGAATTTTAGAGTTTAAAGATCATCCTGGACAAATGCCGCATAGAATCTAGATCAAGGAGAAAAGTTTAAACATTGGATGACTTGGATCGATCGATCCAGGCTCCTTGAATTGATCGATCCAAGGCATGTCGCGAGAAATCAATTTTCAAGTCTCAAATTAAACCGAAGAAATCGAAGATTGAATCGGGATACTTGTAAACATGACCTAGACTCGTGAATCTGTTTCCATTATGCTGTTTTTGGAGTTCTAAACAATTTTTGATAGCTTTGTAACCTAAGGGAGAAGATATACTTTTGTACTTCGAATCTGAGAAGATTTCTGAACCCTTTTTTTGTCTTTTATTCAATAACAAACATGTCTCTCTTTGATTTTTTTGTGATTGTTAAATTGTCGTATGTGAGTAGTTCTCTTGTTGGGTTTAGGGTTCTCACATAGGGAATGCATGAACTGTTCATTTAGGATTGTTTAATTAGGGATTTATCAATTGGATCTTCATCTAGGGTTGAACTTAATATCAAAATTAACTTGTTCACTTAGTTTCTGAACTTAGGTTGTTTAACGCACCGAAAATGTATGGTTAAATGCCTGAATGAGTCTTAGATGAGCAATTTATCTTAAATCAATGGAAATTAATGTTTAAGTGAATTGTGAACATATCAAACCTGTTTAGAATGCATGTTTAGAATCTAAAATTCAACCGAAGTTAGTCTCTAAGATTCTACAGCGTAGAGAATTAGCACTACGGAAGTAGGTTAGTTATAAATTCGTGTTTGAGTTCAAGACGATTTTAACACTTGTTCCCTGGTTAATAATTTGATTCAACAGTGAAATGTTTCCCTGAGAATACCCTATTCCCAGCTCTTCTCTTAATTGATTTACAACCCAATGTTTACTTGCTTGCTTTTTATTTGCTTGATTTCGATTTCTGCCTCTCTTTACAAACTCCTATTTTTCGTTCTTAGCTCGTGTTTTATCCATAGCTTTACGCGTGATCATTGGTCCTTGTGGATTCGATCCTGAACCACTACAACGTGCTTAACTATACGGTTGTAGTGATTTCTCGGGTAAAAATCTGACCTATTAGTTGTATATGGATGAGTTGTATACAAACAAAAACTCGTATACATAGGGGTTTATGTATGTGATTTAGTAGATTAATTTACATACCAGTGATTTGAATCTTGTCTCCCGTCTTTGAAAAACACAAAAAGTTTTGAAACCTGAGAAATAGCAGAGTGAGACACTGTTATCGATCAGAGAGAGAATGGGTTTCATTCAGAATCAGAAGCAATTGAGCAAAAGATCAAAGGAGAAGTAGGGTTTATAAAGAGCAGAAGGAAGCAACACGATCCATTGAAACTCCTCAAAGGTCAAGCAAACGCTTCTCATTTCTCTTCTCTTTTCGTCTTTTTCGTTTCTTTAGGGTGCAAATGGTTGTCTCTCTAGAGAAAAAGATTACAAAAGAATGAGTAATTACTCTAAGGCGAGCCCATATTACACGATTTTTCAAAATTATACAATCCTAAAAAATATAATGGGTCCCACAAATTGGTGGAAAATCTTAGTTTTACGCCAAATTTTGTTCCTCCTCAAAACATGAGAATACTGAGCGTATAATATTTTTGGTTTTATAAATTTTTTTCTCCTCATTCTGATTTATTCCATATATTTTTATTTCACTCCTTATTTTTTCTCCCATTCATTTTTTCAACTCATCCACTACCATTTGCTCCCTTAGATTATTTTAAATTAAATTATTTTGTTAGACAAAAAGATATATTTCTCCATGAAAAGTATCATATAGTACATGTTCTCCGCGAAACTTTGACCTCATCCTAGATCCCACGAGTTCATAGTTCTAGATTTATTTTTCACTAAAATAATTGTTTGAAACCTATTTGCCCGTAAATATCTATTTTACTGGTTTTTGCTTTAACAAGAGACCAGCCAATATAACACTCTTACCAAACCAATTTTTTTTTACCCAAAAGAAACTTGAAACCTGATCCATATATCTAATTAAAAATCTAGTTTCTCCTTTGAAATAAAAAACAGAGATTCATCATCATCTTCTTCGATCTTATCTTACCCAGAAGAAACAGAGATTTCATCATCATCATCTTCTTCGATCTTTCCTCCGCTCTTATGTTATATTTTTTGATCCATAGCGCGTTTAGAGTATTGTTAATCTTGATACTTATCTGATTGTGTTATGGAATCAATATGATTTTGATTTCTTCGGTTTTGTAAATCTCGTATGCACTGTTTGAGTTTGTGAAAGTGGAAAAGGCGAAATAACAAGTCTTTACTGGTACGTTGCATCACCTGACTCTTGAGATGATTGAGCTAGGGAAGACGAAGCTTTACGAAGCAAAAGTGTGGGTGAAGCAATGGTTGAATTTCAAGGAGTTACAGGAGTTCAAGCCTGCAAAATTCAACATGCTTATGAAGTTGAAGAGAGGACAAGGAAGAAAAATTCAAGGTGGAAGTTCACAAGAACCATTAAGATGCTCTACATCTCAACCCCGTGGAGCAACACCATGACTAGTGATAAAGATAAGAACACTTAAATTCAAGTTGGAACTTCAAGAACCATTAAGGTGCTCTACATCTCAACACCATGGAGAAATCCAATGGACAAGGCCGGACCAAGAATTTAAGAAGCTTAAAGCATTTTAAAGTTTGTGGCCTTCGATGTTATATTTTCAAAACACATAAATAATATTTAAAAAAATACCCCAAAATCACAAAATTCATAAGCAATGTAAACAAAAAAATTCTACTTATGAAAAACAACTCTTCTACCTTTTCTTCATGTAGATTCATTCATAAGTTTCTCATGGTCGAGTTTATCAACCATATCTTTCTCAATAGATATCATTGATAATCCGTTTAACCTCTCTTGTGACATAGTAGACCGTAAATAAATTTTTTCCAGCGTCAACTTTGAAAAACTTCTTTCCGCTGAAGCAACTGAAACTGGAATTGTCAGTAATATACGATAAGCAATCCTCGTATTTGGTTAAGAACCTTCCATTCTTTTCAAGAAATTGAGTACCTCTATAGCTCTTTTGACTTCAGGTGGTAGAACCTTTCTCAAAAGTTTTTGTGCTGAGAATAAATCATTCCTATTTACATCTGAATGGGCATCATGCTTCAAAACTCCTTCAAGCTTAACACAAGATCCCATCAACTCATCATCACTAACTGATTTAAGCTTCTTTAAATCAAACAAGAAACCAAAAGTCTTCTCGTAGCTTTGGAACTATTCAGACCTTGTTTCAATGGAAACTATAGTTTGATCCATGATGTTTATGAAATAATCCACCTTAAAGCCCTCCTCCCCTACTAATACCATACTTTCATCATCATTTTCCATATCTTCATGAAAATGTCTTTTCTTTTTCCTTATACGTTTTGGCTTCACCAAAAATGCAGGTTCAGTCTCCATTTCATTTGCAATTCGTGTAGCTTCAACTTTTTCTCGCTCGAAACATGTTTCTCTGTACTCTTTCAAAAAAGACACAAGTCCCTTTAATTGGAAAATATCGACATGAATATCCATGTCTTCCGACTGTAGAGTCTTAGTTACTATGTTAAAAGCAGAAAGAGGCTCATGCCAAATAACCGTTCCAAACAGGACTTCAAATCCTCCAATTCCATATAGTTCACTCTCAGCAAAGGACTCGGCTTCGCTTCTAAGCATTGGATTATCACTATCTTCAGCCAAACAAAATAAAATTTCGTATTTGTGGAGCCTGGAATCGTATAGGTTTCACACTGTCAATCCGACTTTCCCATCGAGTTTGTGATAGTGGTTTGAGTGTTAGACTAGTGACAATTTGTCTGAATATCTCAGAGATCTTAGAAGAAGCTAAAAAAAGACAATACATATGTTGGATAATCCCAAAGAATGATACTTCTCTCGTAGAAGAGGAAGCCATATCACAAAGCGCTAGATTAAAGCTATGACATCCACATGGAGTATAACACGCTCTTGGATTATTCTCAAGCAACCTACTTTGCACCCCTTAATATTTTCCTTTCTTTGCTCCATTGTCCACGTATATCATCAACTTTCAACTTGAGACCAAGCAGTACCTCTCGTAAGGCATCAAAAAGTCCCTTTCCTGATGTATCATTTATTTCCAAGAATGTTAGAAAGAACCCCTCAATTTTGGACGAGAGCACCGAAATATCCACACAACGAATAAGAAGAGACATTTTCTCTCTACGACTAATATCAGGAATACAGTCGAGGATCACCGAAAAGTACTTTGCATTTTGAATCTTATCGATGATCATTCCTTTGATCTCAGATGCAAGTATCTCTATCAATTAATTCTGAATTTTGTGACCAGGGTAATGATAGTGACTTTCACCTTTCTCAAAATTTCGAAGATGTTCTGTCATCACCGGATCAAATTTTGCGATCGCCTCAATTAAACCCAAAAAGTTTATGCTATTCACATCACCAAGCTTCTCATTTTCTCAACAAAAAGCTAAATTTCTCTGAGCAAAAAAAAATCAATCACAACAAGTATCTTAAACAAAACTTCTCTCCAATGTTGTTTCTCTGTGTTGATTTTCTCTTGCATATGTTTATCAAGAGTTTCATTCCTCCGAAGCCTCACTTACAGCTCTGTCCACTTAGTCATACATAAAATATGATTATGATAAGTTTCATACATTTTAAAACGAGTGGAAATGTTTCTCCTATCATAATACCTAGTACTTGCTATTATAAGAGGATCTTCTTCCTTACTAAATAATTTAGAAAAAAACAAAAGATAAGATCTTTCGATTTTGAGTAAACTAAGCATCGCCTATCATGATTCTCTCCATTGCACATTTTTCTTGTATAAGATGCTTAAGAGAAACACCTACCAATATTGTCCTTTGGAAAATTATAATTAATCGGTAGTCTAATCGGAGGACCTCTTTCAACCAAAGTATCTCTCATTCTTTTCTCAATCGTTTTCTGATCAAGGATCACTAACATTCATGTTTCCACTGTAGGTTTCTTATGGAAAATTTATCTTTTGTTTCTTCTATATTCTCATCTCCATCAACACTTCCATCTTGTTTATCGACATTCTCTTCTTTTCTACCATTCTCACCATCATCAGTCTCATTTTCATTCTCGATAATTTCATCCTCGGTAGCCACACTAACCTTAGAAGTTCTAGAAATTGTAACTAACGTAAGCATAGATTTAGCTTGTGATTTGATAAATTTTTCATCTTTCTTTTTCTTTTTTTTTTTTCTCTTTATCCCATCCATAAACTTGTTTTCTAGTGTTTACCGAAGGTATTTCACTACAAAACAAAAATTACAAACACAATTGTTAACCGAGAAAGATACAAATTAATTAAAGTTATAAAAAACAAATCAATTGAGAAGCAGACGAAGACAAAACAAATATAGAAGCAGACGGAGACAAAACCAATCGAGCACTAATACTATCACATGATCTATCTACAATATTAATATAGATTACATTAACTTCAACTTCTTTTATTCGATTTATGATATGCTTATACTATAACTTTAGCTTTAGAAAAATATAATTCTATAAAAAATTTACTTTTGTTAAAACCTCATCATCGGTAAACAAACCAAAAACTTTAATAAATATAAAAAACACTCATAACTCATAATTACCTTATCATCATAAGCACTTTATGTTACAAATCTGAAATCTTAATTAATGAAAAAAAATATAGAGAAAAAGAATTTAGGTATTGAAAAAAGTACGTAAATCATAAATACTAAGATAACCTTAATTGGATGTTGATTTGATGGAATACACAAATCTAGCAAATTTGTGAGAAACAATTGTCAAATTTTTGTGAAGAAGACGATGCAAAGGGAATAAAGAAGAAGAAAAGTTTATTTTTTTTGTCAAGTAAAATAAGTTAAACAATAGAAAGAATTTTTTTTTTCAAATAAAAAAAAATTATTAGTATGTTAGACTTAGAAAAAGAAACGGTTAGATTTTTTTTCTAAAAAAAATTGCTTTCAAATTAAATAAGGTAAAAAGGCAAAAAAAGGCCAACTAACTCTAAGAGGGGTTCGAACCTAAGCACTCAAGCTTATAACACATCACAATAACCATATGAGCTGCAAGCATTTTCTAAACATGTAACTTTTATTGCTATGTTTTGTGGCTTAAATCCAAATCTTTACATGCCTCAAAAGAGGGTCGGCCTTGTGTAGGAGGATCTTCTTCGTGACTAAATAATTTACAAAAAAAAAAAAGATAAGACCTTTCCATTTAGAGTGAACTACCAATCGACTATCATGATTCTCTCCATTAGGCAATTTTCTTGTATAAGATGAATGAGAAAAACACATACCAATATTGTCTTTTGGAAATGATAGTCAATCGATAGTCTAATCGGATGATCTATTTCAACCAATGTATCTCTCATTCTTTTCTTAATCGTTTTCCATTTTCCACGATCACTAACATCCATTTTTCCACTCTTGGTTTCTTCTGGAAGTTTGTCTTTTGTTTCTTCTATATTCTCATCTCCATCAACACTTCCATCTTGTTTATCGACATTCTATTCTTTTTTACCATTCTCACCATAATCAGTCTCATTTCCATTCTCGATAGTTTTATCATCGGTAGCCACACCAACCTTAGAAGTTCTAGAAATTGTAACAAACATAAGCATAGAGTTAGCTTGTGATTTGATAAGTTTATCATCTTTCTTTTTCTTTTTCTCTTTTTTCCATCCGGAAACTTGTTTTCTAGTGTTTACTGGAGGCATTTCACTACAAAACAAAAATTACAAACTCAATTGTTAACTGAGAAAGATACAGATAAATCAAAGTTATAAGAAAAACAAATCAATTAAGAAGCAGTCGAACACAAAACAAATATAGAAGCAGACGGAGACAAAACCAATCGAGCACTAATACTATCACATGATCTATCTACAATATTAATATAGATTATACTAACTTCAACTTCTTGTTTTCGATCTATGATATGCTTATCCTATAACTTCAGCTTTAGAAAAATATAATTCTATAAAAAAATTGCTTTTGTTAAAACCTCATCATCGATAAACAAAAAAAACTCTAATAAATATAAATAACACTCATAAATCATAATCACCTTCTCATCATAATCATTTTAGGTTACAAATCTGAAATCTTAATCAATGAATAAAAGAAATTATAGAGAGAAAAAATTCAGGTATTGAAAAAAGTACCTAAATCTTCAATACTAAGATAATGTTTGTTGGATGTTGATTTGATGAGAATACACAAACCCAACAAATTTGTGAGAAAAAATTGTCAAATTTTTCTAAAGAAGACAATGCAAAGAAAAAAATGAAGAAGAAGATTTTGTTTTTTTGTCAAGTAAAATAAATTAAACAACAGAAAGGATATTTTTTGTCAAATAAAAGAAATTAGTATGTTAGACTTAGATAGAGGAAACAATTAGACTTCGAAAGAGGAAACAGTTAGACTTTTTTTCTAAAAAGAAAATTGCAACAAATTAAATAAGGCAAAAGGGGAAAAAATGGCAACTAACTCCCAGAGAGGTTCGAACCTAAGCAATCAAGTACATAACACATCACAATAACCATATAAGCTACAAGCATTTTCTAAAAATGTAACTTTTATTGCTATATTTTGTGGCTTAAAGCCAAGGCTTTACATGCCTCAAAAGAGGGCCGACCCTGTATAGGAGGATTTTTTTCCTGATTAAATAAATTACAACAAAAACAAAAGATAAGATCTTTCGATTTTGACTAAACTAACCATCGCCTATCATGATTCTCTTTCTTGCACATTTTTCTTGTATAAGATGAATGAGAGAAACACCTACCAATATTATCCTTTGAAAAAAATGATAGTCAGTCGGTAGTCTAATCGGAGGACCTCTTTCAACCAAAGTATCTCTCATTCCTTTCTCAATCATTTTCAAATTTCCAAGATCACTAACATCCATGTTTCCACTGTTGATTTCTTTTGGAAGTTTATCTTTTGTTTCTTCTATATTCTCATCTCCATCAACACTTCCATCTTGTTTATCGACATTCTCTTCTTTTCTACCATTCTCACCATCATCAGTATCATTTTCATTCTCGATAATTTCATCCTTGGTCGCCATACCAACCATAAAAGTACTAGAAGTCGTAACAAACGTAAGCATACAGTTAGTTTGTGATTTGATAAATTTCTCATCTTTCTTTTTCTTTTTCTTTTTATTCCATCCAGAAACTTGTTTTCTAGTGTTTGCCGGAGGCATTTCACTACAAAACAAAAATTACAAATACAATTGTTAACCGAGAAAGATACAAATTAATCAAAGTTATAAAAAACTCAATTGAGAAGCAGACAAAGACAAATCAAATATAGAAGCAGACGGAGACAAAATTAATCAAGCACTAATACTATCACATGATTTATCTAAAATATTATTATGGATTATATTAACTTCAAATTCTTGTATTCGATCTATGGTCTGCTTATACTATAACTTCAGCTCTAGACAAATATAATTCTATAAAAAAAGTTTACTTTTGTTAAACCTCATTCAACGATAAACAAAACCAAAAACTCTAATAAATATAAAAACACTCATAAATCATAATCACCTTATCATCAGAACCACTTTAGATTACAAATCTGAAATCTTAATCAATGAATAAAAAATATAGAGAAAAAAAATTCAGGTATTGAAAAAATACCTAAATCTTCAATACTAAAATAACCTTAATTGGATGTCGATTTGAGGAGAATACACAAATCCAAAAAATTTGTGAAAAAAAATTGACAAATTTTTCTGAAGAAGACGATGTAAAGAAAAAAAGGAAGAAGAAGATTTTGTTTTTTTTGTCAAGTAAAATAAATTAAAAAATAGAAAAGATATTTTTTTTGTCAAATAAAGGAAATTTGTTAGTATGTTAGACTTAAAAAAGGAATTGCTTTAAAATTAAACTAGGATTCAACCCGCGCAGTGCGCAGGATTAATGTTTTATTAATATTTTAGTCATAGATGAATTTAAAAAATACGTTTATATTTATTGCATAATTTAAATTTGTAAATTTATAGTTTAGGTTAAACAACTTCGGTGTTGATTAAGGTGTTTAACCCGTGATGAACTAAATCATACATTCCTTTTATAATAATATTAATCTCAATAAACCTGTCATAGAATCATCTCTTCTAAAATAATTTTCAATAATAGCAATACATTAGAGAAATTATTGTTTTTGATATAAAATGAAAAATTAAAAAACTATAATATATTTTAGAGTTGATTACGTTTATAAAAATAATTACAATGTACAAATTTATTTGGTAAGATCACGTTAATATGATTTTAGAGATAATTATGTTTTCTAATTGTGTTAGCTTTAAATATATTTTAATTTATTAAGAAAACATAAACTATTAATTATTTATATATTATTATTTATAGAATTAAATTAATTTTCTTGCTTTTAAAAAATTAGTTTTACTTAAATGTTTTAATTTTTTTAATTTTTTTCAAAAATGGGTCTTTTTATTTTTATAAAGCTAATTAATTATTTTAATATTATTTAATTTAGAATATATATTTTATTTGATAATATTTTCTTTTAGTTTTCACCTTCTGGATTCAAGTTCTTAATATCCCTCCAGATTATCGTAACCCGCAGATGGTATCGGAGATTGGTGAGTGTCTAGGAGAAGTCAGAGACTCGCGTTTCCAAGAACCCACTAACGAAGCCCCTGGAGAGGTATGGGTGAAAATTAGAATGGAGGTCAATGCTAAGCTTGTCTTTGCTCGCTACGTAGATTTTGATCCTGAACAGCATTCGATGTTAGTAAGGTTTCAGTATGACAAGTTAAGGAAGTTTTGTTTCACATGTGGCTCCTTAACCCATGAATCAACTCAATGCGAGGAAGGGCCACAACTCCCAGACTTCCCCCAGTTACCTCCGAATGATAATCTTCCTGAAGAGGGTATGCTTAACCAGAGAGCTAATGTACAGATGGAGCATGAGATGGGTATTGATATGAATGAAGATCAGATTCAAGAGGAGGATATGGTAGGGGAGAATACTATAAATGAAAATGAAGGTAGGGATGATATTGTTGGTGAAAGGCAGTCTATGGGGACAGCAAATATGTCTGTATCTGCTCATTCGCCTATAGTTTCTCCCCCTATAACCATAAGAGAAGTTGGAGCTTCATTAGTGGTGTTGGCTCGATACAAAAGAAAAGCTCCAGCTATTTCATTGGAGGACCAAGCTGTAACAAGCCGCCAAAGGCTGGTTGGTGAGTTTCATGAGGGTAATCAGTCTGTTGTCTATGCTTCGCAGCAATTGCAGTCTACTCCCGTTAATGGGGATCACGAGACCGAACACTTTCAGCAGGGGAGGGTGGATACCCCGAAACCACCCCTAGCCCCATGAGGCTCTTACATTGGAACTGCCAAGGTTTAAAAGGATCCTTGGCAGAAAATTTTTTGTATGATATTAGGTCTAAGTATCGGCCAGAAGTAATGTTGTTAGTAGAAACTAAGAATAAAGTTAGTTATGTAGAAGCTGTAGCTAGAAAGATGAAGTACTCCCACTCTTTTGTGTATCCTCCAAGTGGGATAGGTGGCGGCTTTGCAGTTTTTTGGGATGAAAGTGTAAGGCTAACTTTTGTTTCAACCCCTTGTTTGTATAATTCTGATATTCTAGTGGAAGAAGAAGATATTAAGTACTATTTGACTTATATTTATGGGCACCCAGTAAAGAAATTTAGGAATGAACAATGGAAACAATTGATCAAGAGAGAGGAGCAGGGATATTTGGCTTGTTTCCCTAGGCTTTTCTTGGGTGATTTTAATGAGATATCAGATAACTCAGAAAAGTCTGGTGGACCTTGTAGATCATCTGAATCATTTAAAATATTCTCTTCTCTTCTTTGTAAGCTAGGCCTAAGGGATCTGAACACTATGGGGGAAAATTCACTTGGACAGGGAAGAGGAAGAATCACTCTGTCATGACGAAGATTGATAGGGCTCTGGTCAACGGGGAATGGGATGATACTTTTCCAAATGCCACCCTTAGATTGCTTGGTTGGGGAGGTTCTGATCATAGACCCCTTCTCCTCCAAACTTCTAATGAGAAATGGCATGGGAGAAAATATTTTAGATATGATAACCGTTGGAACAAGAATAAGGATGTCTCTGATGTTATTAAGAATGCTTGGCAGGAGGTTGATCAAGATTCTGGAAACTTTAAGCTCTCAGATGCTCTCAAACATTGCAGACACAAGTTATCCCAATGGAAGCATGTCAACAATGTTAATTCCAAGAAAGCTATTGAGGAGATCAAGTCAGAAATTCAAGCAGTTTATGAGATGAGTCCCCTTGATTATGATTATCTCACTGAGCTTAAATCTAAATTAGCCTCTGCTTATAAACAGGAAGAAGAATACTGGAGGATAAAGAGTAGGGTTAATTGGCTGCAATCTGGGGACAGAAATGCGAAGTATTTCCATGCCATCACGAGACAAAGAAGATCCACAAACCGTATCAACGCCATTTTGGATGAAAAGGGAATTCTTCAAACTAGGAAAAAAAGCATACAAGCTGTAATAGAATCTTATTTCCAGAAATTGTATGCTTCTGATGGTTTTTTTTCTGATGCAGATTACAAGCTCCTTGGTCCAATTAGAAGAGTGGTGACTACAGATATGAATGAGCAGTTGACAAGAAGGGTATCAGAGGAGGAAATCTATCATGCTCTGAAACTTATGGATAAGGATAAGGCACCAGGGCCGGATGGAATGAATGCAGGGTTCTATCAACAGAATTGGGGAGTTATAGGCAAAGGTGTGATTAAAGCAATTCTCCATTTCTTTGATACATGGGAACTTATATCTGAGCTTAACCATACAAATGTCTGCCTGATCCCCAAAATTAATAACCCCATGGAAATAAAAGATTATCGGCCTATTAGTCTCTGTAACATTGGATACAAAATCATTTCCAAAATTTTAGCTGAGAGGCTAAAACCGTATCTAAGCTCAATAATATCTGAAAACCAGTCTGCCTTTATCCCTAATAGATTCATCAGTGATAATATTCTAGTCACCCATGAATTGTTGCACAGTATGCTTTCAAGGGTAAGAAAGCATAAGTTTGTTGCACTGAAGCTTGACATAAGCAAAGCCTTTGACAAGATAGAGTGGGGTTTTATTGACTTTATGTTAAAGGCTTTAGGCTTTGCAGATAAGTGGTGTGCTTAGATAAAGGAATGTATACGGTCTGTTTCGTATTCAATCCTCATCAATGGAGAGCCTGTTGGAAATATCAAGCCAAGCAGAGGCATCAGACAAGGTGACCCTATTTCTCCCTACTTGTATTTATTGTGTACAGAAGGTTTATCTAATCTTCTCAATAGCTTAAGAAAGAGAGGTGTGATACATGGGTTCAAACCAAGTAGGAATGGACCAGCTATCACCCATATGCTCTTCGCTGACGATTCCTTACTATTTTGCAAGGCTTCTAGGAATGAGTGCTTAGCGATTAAGAGTGCCTTGAACTTGTATGGTCGTCTCTCTGGTCAGCAGGTTAATTTCCAAAAATCTTCTGTTATTTTCAGCAAAAACACTTCAGATGAAATGAAGAAAGAAGTTATGGAGCTAACAAACATTACCAAGTCTGGAGGCTTAGGGAGATATCTAGGGTTACCAGAGGCTATAGGGAATAATACTACTAAGACTTTTGGTTTTATTAAGGAAAGGATTGAACAAAAGCTTGATAGTTGGTTCACTAAGCTATTATCCCCTGCAGGAAAAGAAGTTCTTATTAAGGCTGTTGCAACTTCAATTCCGAACTACGCAATGCAGTGCTTCATGCTGCCAAAGAAACTCATCTCAGAAATAACCAGGCATATTAGAAGGTTTTGGTGGTCTACAGTGAAAGATAGGAGTAAAGTTCCTTGGATCTCTTGGAATCAAATCACAAAATCTAAGCAGTCAGGAGGTCTAGGTATAAGAGATCTTTCTCACTTTAATAAAGCATTGATAGCAAAGCAAGTCTGGAGAATCATCAAGAACCCTGAGTCTTTGCTAGCTAGAGTTTTTAAGGCCAAATACTTTCCCAAGGACTCGATCATTAATGCTAAGTGTGGGGCTAGATCTTCTCATGCATGGAAAAGTATAGTTAAGGCTATTCCATTAATTTCTTCAGGTGCTAGAAAAGTTATTGGGGATGGCCAGAATACTATGGCTTTTAAAGATAATTGGTTGCTCACAGTACCACCAAGACCTCCTAGAATTTTAAATCCCTCAATATCATTAAATACCAAAGTTTCTGATCTTTTTGCAGCAAATGGGAGGGAATGGGATGAGGAGAAACTTAGAGAGATGGTTCAACAGCAAGATATACAAGAAATAAGAAAGGTAAAGCCAAGCTTGACTGTTGGGGATAGTTTGATATGGGCTCTTAGTAGAACTGGGGACTATACTGTTAAGACAGGTTATCATTTCAGCCATAGTGACCACGTGGTGCAGCCACAAAATATGAATAGAGATATTGACTTCAAGAGATTCTGGAAGATGCAGGTGATACCTAAGGTAAAGATGTTCTGGTGGAGAGCAGTTCATGAAGGCCTTCCTGTTGGTTCTTCATTAAGAAGAAGGGGTCTAACGGCTGACTCTCAATGTCCTCTGTGTGGAGAGGATGAGGAAACAACTCTGCATCTTCTTTTTCAATGCAGAGTCTCGAAGGAAATCTGGGAGTTAGCTCCCTTCTTATCTAAACCAGGTGAGTCTCTGGTCCAGAATTCTCTTTCTGAGAACATAAAGTGGGTTATAAATTCGCAATCCCAACATAAGGATCAGAAAGGTAACCTGGCTGCGTATATTGGATGGCGAATTTGGAAATTTAGAAATCTCTTAGTTTTTGAGAACAAGAAAACCTCTTTACCTTCAGTCATTTCTAAGGCTTTAGATGATATAGCTGAATGGGAAATGATTCAAGGAGGAGAAGAAGAAACCACCTGCCAACAAGCTTCTTCAGTTAAAACACTGACAGAGCAAGCAGATGCTCACTTGAATGAATCTCATATGACTTGTTATGTAGATTCATCATGGGTATCTAGTATTGAGTTGGCTGGTATAGGTTGGTATCTCACTTCTCCAGAGGGTAAACCAGTGGTACAGGGTTCACTTAGTGTAGCTGCAGTTAATAGCGCAAAAGAAGCTGAAGCATTAGCGCTTAGAGAAGCATTGTTACAGATGGTCAAACTAGGATATGATAATGTCATCTTTAAGGGTGATAATCAATATATTTATGACATGCTTCATAGATGGAAGGATCAAAATAATCATAAGCTGGATATCTCTTGCGATGTTCTTCCTCTCATCACTGACATAAAGAATCTCTCTACTAATGCTTGTTCTTATCATTTCAGATTCATTAAAAGAGAGAGAAACTTTATAGCTGATGCTTTGGCGAAGGAAGCTAGGATGACAAGGGCTAACTACAAAATCTCCTGGAGTTCTTAGTTCCTGAGTCATTTTTGTTCTCCTTCAATCAACTCACTCTGTTTTGCTTTCTGTATTATGTTTTTTGTCTATGTACTGTTTGAATATCAGAACCCATGTACCATCTTCTTAAGGAAATTAAAATTGGTTGACAAAAAAAAAAAAACAAAATTATAAGATCCGTAATTTATTTTAAAATAAATATAATTAGTTTTTTCCAAAAATATTAATAGAATCTAGAATGAGATTCGGTAGTTATATTGTATTGTTAACCAAATAATAATGAATATTATAATTATTTCTAATGTATAGGTCTAAACTTAAATGACAACTTTATAAGTAGATAAAAAGTAGGAGGGCAAAAAAAAAGGCAACTAACTCCAAGTTGGGTTCAAACCTAAGTACTTAAACAAATAACACATCACAATATCCATATGAGCTACAAACATTTTCTAAACTTTTGGTCTAACTTTTATTTCTATATTTTGTAGCTTAAAGTCAAGGTTTTACATGCCTCGAAAGAGAGTCGGCTCTACCCATGGAGGTGTCTTGTTTTTTTTTTTTTTTTTAAGTTTTTTTAGAATTNGGGATTTGTTATTTTGATTTGGGGATTTTTCCAGATAAGAGATTTTGATTCAGGTGGGTTGTAATCGAGTTAAAATCGGGTTGTAATTGGTTTTTATCAGGTTTAGTGTCGATTTATTTAAATTTTTATTGGTTAATGATTTTATAAGAATCAATAAACCAAAGAAAACCGAAGTTTGTGGATTATTAGATTTTAAACTATTTTATCGGAATCACATAGGTTTCGAACTATTAGTTTGGGAAAAAATAGATCTAGATTATTAATTCACAGAAATCTGAGATGGGGTCAAATTTTCATAGAGAACTAATGCTATACGATAGTTCTCATAAAAAAAAGTAGATGGTTTCCCTTATTGTTTGCGTAATAAAGCAAAAGTGATTGAACCAAACCAAATCTGCAAAAAATTTCAAACCAAACCCATTTTTGATTTTCCAGTTTTCCCGCTTGCAGGGGGCTTATTGGTAAAATGCAAATTCCTTAATTTGCTAAAGACAAAAGCTTTGTTCTTGACTCTCTCTCCCGCTTCGCTTCCCAAAGCATTTTCTCATAGACTTAGGTGTCTGTCGAATCCATCTTCTTCCTCTCTGCCTGCCTCGTTACAAATACAAAACCCAAAAATAAAATCATAATAGATGTAGAAGACCCATCATCATCTTCTCCGGGAGAAACTCACACAGATGAGTCTGTAAGCTGCTTTCTCCACTTTTATTTTATAGTTTCCAAATTTGATTTGATTTTAGTAATTAGTGGTTGTCCGGTAGCAAAAGGCGTTTTCTTATTACTTTCTCTGCCTATTTCAGGGTAAGATTCATTGGTGATTCGATTACTAGTGGAATCGCTCACCAAGAAATCCAACTGTCTAGAGAGAAGGAAACTATGCGCTTTTATCATCATAATATGGATTCCCAAGTAAACAAAACCTTACCTGAGTATGAGCCTAATGTGGAATCTTGTTGTAAGGAAAGTTTGTTGCTTGAAAAGACCAGAGAGATTGCTGGTGTGCGCCGGGAGTTAGAGTTGATTTCTAAGTTGCTTACTGATCATGAAAATGGGGCCATTGAGGGTCAAAATTCTGGAGGCCTTGTTTCTGCATCTACAGTTTGGGATCCAAATGGTGAGCGGATAGGAACTGTCATGTCAAAGCCTGAGAATTTAGAGGATCTAAGAATTCTGTCGCGTGAGCAGTTGATCAAACACTTTAACAGTGAGATGAATCGTTTGAAAAGAGAGCATGATTGTACTATACAAGAGATGACTGAAGAGTATTTTAGTATTAAGCGAAGGTGCTTTAATTTAGAGGAGCACCCTTCATTTTCTTCTCTGAAGAATGACAAGGAGTTTGATGTGCTCCGTAAGAAAATCCCGGATATCATTTCAAAGTTGGATAAAGTTCTTTTGGAAGAGGAGAAGTCAGTGTTTGGAGGAACTAATTTCAATAGCCAATTGGACTCTCTCCTTCTAGAAAATCGTCAACTTAAAGATTCCCTTTTAGAGGCTGGCGAGCAGATCTCCCAGCTTTCTCAAGTTGAGGCAAATCATCGAAATTTGATCAGGAAGCTTGAGTTGGATGTTGAGGATTCACATATTGAAGCTTCTATCTATGAAGATGTATTTGGTTTTCTTGTGGGAGAGTTTGTGAAGGAGATTCAATGCACAAGAGAAGAGACGGATTTGGAACATCAGACCATGAGAGAATCCTCCGAAAGCAAGATTGATCTTGAAGACTCTTGTATTGAATACTACATGGCAGAAGAGTGTTGCACTGTGATATACAAAAAAGCGTGGAAGAAAGCTAATAAGAAACTTGGAGAGTTAAGCATGAATGTAACAGAAAAAGAACGAGCTTTGAGAACAGAGATGGTTGAGAAGGAAAGATTAAAAGAAGAGAATCATTGGTTGGAACGTCTTGTTAAGGAGAAGGAAAATTTACTTCAGATAGCTAAGAATGATTTGGCTGCGGAGAAAGAGAAACTTGAGATAGTCTTTAAACAGATTAATAATCTGCAATTTCAGATTGATCAGCAAGATGTAGAGATTCAAGGTAAAAACAAACAACTGAGAGTTGTTTCAGATTGCGCTCTGGATAAAACAGAAAGTTATGAGATTGAGATATCCGAGTTGATACATAAGCTTGTGTTAGTTAGAAAGAATATGGAGATAAACGAAAATGAGAAAGCAAAACTGGAATGGAAATTGTCATCATCAGAAGCAGAGCAAAAGAGTCTTAAGAATCAGTTTGTACAGATGGCTCTAAGCCTTGCCAATTGGAGTCAATGTTTCCACATTCTCGAGTGCTTGGTAGCAGAAGAGATGAAAAAGAGAACTTCCAGGTACACCCAACCTCTTGTGTTGCATAATGTTTTCGGCTTATCCTTAGACACAGACATATTACTTCTCTACTCATTTGATTAAATAGACTTGAGAATCTGTTGACTTGTAGACTGGAAAGTATGCAGAGCCAATTAAATGATCTTTTAGATGAAGTTGATGAACTCAAGGCGAGAGAATCAATGTATAAACAACAAATGGAGAAGAAGATTTGTGACCTCCATAAGGCTGAAACTGAGGTGAGTCTTCACAATTCATGCAGATGAGATTGAAGCTTCTTTTAGCTGCATTTCATAGTTACATGACTGGTGTTCAACAAGTATGATCTAACTCTCGCAGCGGACTATAATCACCCTGATACTCTGTGTTCCTTATCATTTGTTTTGAAACCGACGTTCGCCCTTTGTATTGTTTTCTTTCTTTGACCATTTGGTTGCATGAGAATAATTCTAATCTGCTGTTTGAATCATAGGTTGATCTCCTTGGTGATGAAATCGAAACTTTCTTGGACCTTCTTGAGAAAATTTATTTAGGTCTTGATCATTACTCACCAATTCTAAAACATTACCCTGGCGTAAGCAAAATCTATCCTACTCTCTCTCTCTCTCTCTTTGTAAGTAAGTATTGCATTGTATAGTATACTATCATTAAACTTTTCAATCTTCATATTTGCAGATTATCGAGATTTTGAAGCTTGTCCGGAGGGAATTAAAAGGAGAATCAAATAGACTGTCAGTTTTCAAACGAGAACTAATATGATCTAGAAATTTCACACTAAGTTCAATAGCATTTCTGTTAGTGAAAATCCACCAATGTTAGTCTCTCTTCGTGTTGGGTAGGTAACTAACTAGGTATGTGTAGTAGCTAAAGAGATCCTCAACGAGCTGAGGATCATATTTTTGTTTACTTTTTAAATCTTTACTTGTCAGGATATATAATATAGTAACTGGTTTTTTTCTAGCTAGGGCTTCATACAAAGTTTTAACGTACCCCCTCTCTCTAGCAATCATGAGTTCCATCTTGATTGATCTCTCTCGAGGTATTCTCAAGATTGCCTGCAAAGTCAATCTCGAGGTTCCGTTGCGTATGTAAGTGATACGATTAGATTGTATTCTAGAGAACTTTGTGAATAGAAACTGAGAAATGTATGATTTGATTAAGAAAAATGAGATGTTTATGATGGAGAAATCCCAGCTCCCCCGATTACAAAGATCTTGCCAAAAGATAATCCTCTCTCATACTCTCCTTCTACTTATATACACCCTGATTCGAGAAACAACCTCCCAACATACCATGTGCATCCTCTAGCAATGAGGACCACTATTAACCCACTATTAACCTAACCACACTCTTAACTCTAGCATTATTTAACCATAATAGATAGATTAACCAAGATGACTGAATTACCCTCTATTCTTCTTGCTTCTCCTTCGATATTGGTAAAGGATTGGTGGGTGTGTAGCTTCAAACGTGTCAGTAAGCTATCTGGGTCTATACTTTGTCATCCAGATTTCACAGAGTTATTCCTAACAAGATCTTCAGCTCTTCCCCATCTCTTATTTGTTATCCTTGGAGTTTCTATTGACTGGCACTTATACTCGACGCCTCAGCCTCAGCCTCAGTCATGTCTTGGATGTGGGTATCCTGCATGTGATATGTAACCCTAGCACGGGACTGTATACGTCCTTGCCTAAACTGAGTCCAAAGAACTCAATATCAACAACAACCCTTTTAGGATTTGATCCAACTCACAACATATTCAAGGTAATGTTTACGGCTTATCCATGTGGTCATGACTCATGATGCATTTCATCATAGAATTCTGACACTAGGAACTGGAAAAATGAGGTGGAGGAAGATCCAATGTAAGTTGACCCATGATCCTTGGTATGATGAAGAATGCGTCAGTGGTGTTTTTTACTAATTAGCTCAAGGAACTGATCACAAGTTTTATGTTCTAGTATGCTTTCAGTTTCCATCTGAGAATTTCAACTTTATCAAGTTTACTGACAAAGAATGCTTATTTGAGGTATGATGAGTTGCACAAGTATCTGGGTTCTAGAAGATGTCGAATGGTCGAAATACGACTACACTTTGTGCGAGAGGGAGAATAGAATCTTTGTTCTACTCTTCAAAGTGTTGAAGTACAAGGTTTTAGCGCTTTTCTTGAAGATTTTTGGACGTGAGGTTTTGATAAGCACACAACCACTTATCAAAGTCACGCTGAGGTAATAGTGAAGAAGAAGAGTATAAAGCTTCGCCCTTTCTCTCCTCACGTGATGAACAATGCCAAGATTGTTTCTTTTTTATGCCTATAATGAAATGATTTGAATATTAGACTTTAGAAATTGATTCAAATGTCAAAGATACAACTTAATAGATTAATGTGTAAAAGAGGCTCAAGAACATTCTTGACATTCCCCAAATACTAAGATCCCAAGGCACATCACCTTAGAGATACACACCAAAATATTAAGCATAAAGATAAGATAAGAGTGACTATAGTTTTCCTTATTTATAGTAGATTAGATTAGGTAATAAGCTGGTCTCCAAAGCCTCTATTTGCTCCAATGTCTTTGCTTTAGCTCAAGTCAATACTAGTCAACTCTGGTCCCAATCGGTTCAGACTTTAGAAACTTGGTTTTTTACTCTGCCTTTCTCTGTTTCCCCTACTTCATCCTTCTGCTTCTTTCAAAAGTAAACTCTATGAAGCCTATCAGGTTTTCACCTTTATAGACCATGTAGAGGATCTTATTCTTAATGATGCAAAGCTATTTAAGTCACAGATCTCTGTTCCATCCGAAGAGAAGAGAAGAAGAAGAAGAAGAGAGATCTAGTGAAGGGAATCAAATCTGCTTTTGTAGTGTCATGTAATGTGCAGATATACCTTTTGTCACTCTCATATTCACACTTTTGTTTATAAACTTTTGAGTCTACATCTATTTCGGCTGTGAGTGTGACTTCTATCTCTCTTTTTTTAATATTTTGTTCTTTCTGTTTAAAAGCAATGAAGAATCTTTGAGAGCTTCTTTAAGTCCAGCCTTGTCTGAATTTCTGTGATAGATCAAACCAAAACCTGTTCATTTACTTAAATATTTTGTAAATCTATGTAAAGATGTGTACAAATCTACAAAATCCAATAAACACTTGTTACATGTCTAAACAATGAGCCCTATCTCAACACAACAATAGCAAAAGCAAATCTACGTATTATCAAAAAAAAAAAAAAAAAGCAAATGTACGAATACTATATTCTACTTGGATTATGATTCTCTACTCTTGATGTCGTCTTCTGTTTCCTACTTGGATTTCTCCTGGTGACCCCCAAAAAGAACACAATCTTGATGTCAATTTTTTTGATAGTATAGTGTTTTCACTAACTTTTTCACCTCCAAGGGACTTCTATGTCTGAAACTGGCTCTTGATCGTTACCACCAATTCTAAAACATTACCCTCGGGTATGCAAATCTCTCTTCCTATCACTATCTCTCTCATAGTATTATATGAAGCTTGCAATGTATACTTACGCACTTTCATCTTTCTTGCAGATTATTGAGATCTTGAAGCTTGTCCGGAGAGTAATGAGAGGAGAATCAAATAGACTATCGGTCTTCCGACCAAATCTAGTATGATCAAACAATGTCTTTCCCACAAGTTTCTGTCGTGCAAACCTACATACTCTGTCAATCTTCGTATCTGTTCTAGTTGAGTAGGTAATGATGTATGTGTAGTAACTGAAGGTATTATCAATAGCAAGAATTGGACTTTTGCTATGATATTTTTTCTGTACTATTGTAAAAATGTACCACAGCAAGAGAAATATATTTACATATGGCATGCTTACAGATTCAAGAAACATTGATTTTCATCACAAAGCTATGTGTGACCGATGGATTCTCTCTTGTTAGCTCGTTAAGAAGTTTATGGCCAACAACGCTGCTCCAACAGCTGGCTCGGTCTGATGATACATATCAGTACATATGTTATTCAGTCATCAGGAAGGAAAGAAAGAACAGTAATGAATTAGAATAGTAGAATGCCTAACCTTTGGTATGATAGTCTGAGCCCCAGGAAATAAACGGTTGATGCGTTTTGAGACTTCTTTTCCAATGTCCCATTTCTGATTAGCGTTTAGGATACCACCCACCATTACTACCGGGAAAGAAGCTGTCCCATCTGCACCAAGAAAGAAAAATCTGACACTACTAAGGAACTGGGTGGTGAAAAAAAAAACATGAAAAGAATAGAGTCCGTTGGATATTGTGAAACCACCTTCGCCACATAAACCAAGTCTTTCTACAACAGCTTTCACACTTAAAGCTAAATCCTCAGCTGCATCAACCAAGATCTTATCTGAAATTTCATCACCAGCCTCTGCGCAAGATACTACTTGAGGAACGAGAGCAGCAATACGTGCCCACGATGGATCAGCATAAGTCCACCTACATTCAGTAACATTAGACTAGCCTTTTGATGTGGTGTTGTAGTTTTCTTCCTAAGGTATTATAGAAAATGGGGTACCTCTCTTCACGTCTGAAGAGTTCTCAATGCAGTTAATGGCTACCAAGAAACAACAGAAAGCTACATGTTTTGTGATCGAGTTGTTAGTTTGGAAAAGAAGGTACCCGATGAGTTCGTCGGGAGAAGAAAGTCCAAGTGCTTTTAAGATGGTACTTGTAAGCATCGTCTGTGGGCCACGACCATCGTGAGCTCTAATCACTGCCGTTAAGGCCTGTGCAGCAATTCCATAGCCACTGTAAACAATCACATCATCATTACCGTAACTGTCAGTTAAAGAATTTCCACACGACTGTAAGTGTATTTCGAACAAATATATGACAACAAAGTCAATAGACAATTTTGACTTAGGCATTTAAAACTTAGTAAGAGGTAAAATTTAAAAAATCACTTGATAGGAGCATATAAGCAGAGACATTGTGAACCAAAATAATTGGAAAGAAAAATACCTTCCCCAATCACCTAAGATTGGTCCAGCACCAGAAGCCCTAGCTTCCCTGCCATCTTCACCAAAGCCATAGGCTATACATCCAGTACCAGCGATTAAGACACAGCCAAGGAGTTTTCCCATGGTTCCACTAGCTAAAGCCACTATGGCATCATTCTGAACATATACCTTGACATGACTTGGGAACATGTCCCTGAAAAATATAATGAGAAGAAGGTAAGATCCAAAAGATTCATGCATGAAACTCCTCTAGGGAATCAAAGTCTGGTATACTCTCAAGTTGAATGAAGATCTCAAATACTCTCTTAATAAAAAAGAATTTTGTTTGTAATTATTTTAAATCGGAAAAATGGATAAAGACTAGCAAACCCTTACTAACTTCCAATATTTACAGATCCAACCATTGAATGGATCCCAAAAAAACCCGACCCAACAAATTTGGATCCCAAATTGGATCTGTACATGATTTTAAAAACCCTAAACGGTTTTTCGCGAAAAGAAAAAAGAAACGACACGAAAAAGAAAACAATTTCTCCCTCTCGTCAGACCCATTGTTCTCGTGGAGGGAAGGAAACCGTTTCGAATTGAGTACAACTAGGTATAATTTCCATGTTCTCTTCCTTTTTCTTCCTTTTCTTCGCTTTCGATTTGGGTCAAAAGTGATGGTTATTGAGTTTTGATGAGTGAGTTTCGTTATGTTCAACCTAAATTATATCGAGAATGCTTGTTTACAGGACCCGAAAGAATGCCCCGGACTAAAAATTCTAGTTATCGCACACCATCACCTTCATCGGTTGAAAGTG
>OVAN01004026.1:190-27055 GCA_900406275.1 Anastatica hierochuntica
GTTACGGTTAGGTTTTGGCCATGCCTACTATTTAGCATATCTAGCGTAAGATTGAATATTTTACAGATATTGACATTTGGCCCACTAGAAACTATAATATTAAACTTTAAATTGTTTTATTCATGACTACAAATGTCGATTCATTATTTAGTAAATTTATTTTCTATATAACTAACAAAAAGTAGAAGATATGACACTTTATTAGTTCATAACTTCGTATGGTTTATTAGTTAATCAAAATATACAATATCTTAATAATTATTTAAATATAATAATTTTTATATAAATATGATAGTCGAGCTTTAAAAATATTTTAAATATATAATCTTATTTTTTAAAAAGTAGGCATATATTAATATTAATATAATGTTAAATTAGTATGAACATACCCACTCCAATCTAAATGATAACATGAATTTGATCATTATAATGTTATTGTTTAACATGAATTTTATAGTTAAATATATATTGTGAGATTATATAATTAACTAAAATCTGAGAGAGATTCTCTCATTTTTGAAATGATACATATCTTAGGAGTAGAGATGTCAGTGTTATCTATATATTAGTCTTAATGAATTGTTTATTATATTATTAAAAGAATTTTTTATAATGGCACTACTTGTAATTTTACTACTTGTAATTTTTTACAAATTAAAGATTATGTTTTAATACGTACTCCTCAATTAATAATATAGAGATACTAATTAACATGAATCACGGGAAATAAATTGTTAACGACGACAAAAAAAAACTCATATTAAAAAAGTCAGGGGCGGCCCTGAGCTAAAGCTCATAAAGCCTCTGCTTTAGGCGCCAAATATAAGTACAAGGATTGGGGCATCAATAATTGAGAATATAGTTGTAGTTTAGTGGTTAAGGTGGATGTTAGTTCTATAAATAACCAATGTTCAAGTGTCTCCCTATCCTTATATTTTTAAAAAGGAGCAACAAAATATTTTTGGCTTTAGGCACCAAATCACAACGAGCCGGCCCTTAAAAAAGAATGATGACATAAAATCGAATCATGATTCTCACCTTTGCTTTGTTGGATGTTATCCGGCCATTTTAATCATTTGGTTGGATTTGGTAATTAGCTTCGAGGACTTTTTTTTTTTTGTACCGTCTTTAAAGTTAGATATTCTCCAATCGCACTTTAACACTATAACAACTTTAAAAGTATTGTTTAATTTTCTCATAGTTTAGTTTTTTTTCCTTCTTATTACATTTCTCTTTCCTAAAGCCAATAATATGTGACTTTATTTTTTTTTCTAAAATTCACAACCAATATTTTAAAGTCAAAGTTTTAACAACAATTTTTATTTTTAAAGTCACTAGATTTACAGTATTGCAAAAAAAAAACACCCCCTATATCATCAAAGTGCATTTATATTTTCGGTCACTTGTCACGATAAAACTCCGCATTTAAGCGTGTTTGTGCTGGAGTAGTACTACGATGAGTGATATTTTTGGGAAGTGATTTCTAGACGTGCGAGTGAGGGCGAAACACGAGGAAAATCGCGTGATGATTTTCAAAGACAATTAATCATCTCTTTAAAGCTTCCCAAAATAATGCTCTCCAACGTCGGATAGGGTGGACGTGGGTCCAGAAAGAGTCGCTAGGGCACACGGAAGAGGCAAACGTGGTGTTAAAAATTGGGATATCAGAGCCGAATCCATATGAGTGTGGAGACATGGACTCACTCCATGGTGGGTGATGATCCTGGTGCGCCAAGAGAACGTTGTGCTCTATAAGTGAGGGTGAATGTAATACTCTAATTTATAGAGACAAAGTTGTATGCGAGGATGGTTTAAACGAATTAATTTGGCTACTTATGTCACCAAAGTGCATTTATTTTTTTAGTCATTGTCATGATATAACTCTACACTTAAGCATGCTTGTGCTGGAGTAGTACTATGATGACTGACCTCCCAAAGAGTGATTTCCAGAATGTGCGAGCGAAGACAAAACACTTGGAAATTGCGTTGTGATTTGAATGGACAATAAAAAACTCTTTGAAGCCTTCTGAAGTAACGCTTTTTAGCGTACAAGGTGGGCCCGTAAAACCAGAGAGATAGGTGCCAGTGCACAATAAAGGATAGACGAGGATATTACACGAGAATTCGGTAACATTACGATGTACGACAACCTTTACCTACTTCAGAGTCTTATTTTGCTCTGCTTTACTGTGTTGCTCTTCCTCCTCCCCCTCCCCCCTTTGGCGTTGTGCGTCAACTATTTCGCTCATATTTCCTCAGACTTAGATCTTATTGCACAAAGTCCAAATTTGGTAGCCTTGATCACTGTTGGAGCGTAAGTGAGGTCCTTGCAGTGGTATTGGTGTAGAAGGACCGACTATTTTGGTCCTTAAGTGGTGAAAGATTTTTTTCTTATCTTATAGATTTGCTTTCCTCCTCTGTCGTAGAGGGTGGCACAATGAAAATCACCTTTTCTTTTCCTAGTGTGGAGTCGACTTTGAGGGTATAGAGATTTTTTCTCCGTTCGTTGGTGATTTAAGTCGGTCTTGTAGCGAGTTTCTCGATTCCTCCCCTCGCTGTTTCTGTGAGGATTTCTCCTCTTGTCTTTGGCCAAAAAGGGCACCAAAGGTATGTTCTCTGCCTCGGTGGCACGTGCAGAGTGCAATGCGTTCTGCATGTCTCCTACTTCACCTCTAGCGATAATGCAAGTTTTCTTAAGGGCTTCTTCTTGTTGTTGGTGTCGTCTATTGTAGAAGTCTAGAGGTCGGGTCATTTATTAACCTCCCTCGGTCTATGGTGAATCAATCTCTTGAGAAACTCTTAAACCGGCTTTCGGTTCTCAAAATCTACAACTAGCAAAGTTATTGTGTGCTGGTAGTGATCAAGGAATTCCAGTATCTCAGACAGACGCCAATTGTTAGTTTGCGGCATCCCTGTCGTGTTGATTTCTTGGCTAGTGATTGTAGTTTTTTTCTATTTCTTTTGCTCGTAAATTATTTTTTTTTACATGAGGTGATGCAGCTTCTCTCGGCACATAATTTTAGAATCCATCTCTTGATAGTGTCGTGTATTTCTTTCTCGGGTGGTTTTAAGATCTTGTTAGTTTCGCGTGTCTCCTACTTCCCTCTGGCAATGGCGCATGTTTCTTTAAGGTCTTGTTCTTCCTTTTGGCATTGTCTATGGTGTCTATGGTTGACGTCTAGAGATCGGCTCCTTCTTTACCTCCCCATTTTTGGAATCAGCGATTGTCAATGACAATATCCTCTCTCTGGCTCGGTGTCTCCGTGGGTCTTTCGTGCATCGAGCTCTTGAGAAGCTCTTAAACTGACTTCCGGTTCTTAAAATATGCAATTGTCAATGTTGGTCAACGAGTCTTGGTATCTCTGAAAACTCCAGTTGTTAGTTTGCGGCATCCAAGTGACATCATTTTGGTTTCTTAGCCAGTGGTGGTAGTTTTGGTCTATTCCTTGCTCGTAGGTTAATGTTTTTTTACGGGCGTTGTACAACTTCTCTCTCGGCCCATGTTTTAGAATTACTCTCTTGTTAGCATCAAGAATTGCTTGCTCGGGTGCTTTTGGATTGTGTGCTGATTACAAATAGGATCTCGTCGGGTTCGTATCTTAGAGTGTCCTCGGTCTTTGCTGGATTCGTGTTAAGGATGATTATCGTCGGTTTTCGTTGGGTAAAAGTCGTCAATTTGCTGGGTTCGTGTCTTCGATGTCGTCAGAAGATTATATATCGTGCATAAAAGCATCGTCGAAAGATTAAAGTTTGTGCTTTGAAGTGTCGTCGGAAGACTTGAGTTCGTGCTTTTTGGTTTCAACTACTTTCCTTAGCGCTTTCGCACTTTTTTTACGATCAATTAGTTAGCATTAAAATTGTAGTCTAGTTTTAATCTTAAGATTGTTTATTTAACAAATTTATAAATTCATTTTCAACAACAAATATTTACATTTTTATCCAAAAATGGTTTGTTTGGTTTGGTTTAGTAGTTTAGATTGGAAAAAAGGCACGTGTTTTTTTTTCTAATCTTAAGACTCTTAGTTGTTTAACTAAAATAAAATTATACATGGTTTAATGAATATTTTCAACGAAAAGTAGAATTTTTCGATCTGATTGATACAAATATACACACGAATTACGGTTTAGAGGATGTGAAACACAAGTATGCTAATGATAACAATTTAACATGTGTAGGTCGGCTTAACCGGTGTACTAGAAGTTAAACCGGTAGAATATAGTCACACATCAGAAATCAAAGATGAGGACATACACGGGACAATTGTCGCTGACAACACCGTTGGTGTTAACCACGATCATTTTGTAACATTCCGTCTTGATCTCGACATCGACGGTACAAATAATTCGTTTGTCCGTAACGAACTTGTGACCAAGAGAACTCCAAAATCTGTTAAGACGCCAAGAAAAAGTTATTGGACAACGAAGCCAAAGACGGCCAAAACCGAGGCTGAGGCTAGAGTAAAACTAGGTCTGAAGGCGGAGGAGTTGGTAGTGGTTAACCCTAACCGGAAAACAAAGCATGGCAATGAGGTTGGATACCGTTTACTTTCTGGTTCAGCGTTAGGACCACTTCTGGCACAAGATGATTACCCGCAGATTCGGGCAGCATTTACCAACTACAACGTGTGGATCACGCCATACAACAGATCGGAGGTTTGGGCTGGCGGTTTGTACGCTGATCGGAGCCATGGGGACGATACATTAGCTGTCTGGTCTCAAAGGTAATCGACATCTCTTGATTATACTTCTTCCTTTGAATAAAGATTTGAATCTTACTATTAGCTTTAACTTGAAAAGTTATATAACTAAACTTCAAAAAAATTTGTTAGAGCATGATTTAAAGGAAGTTTTTTAAAGTGTTCTTAAACAAAAAATTAATAATATTTTACTGCATGTGGTTCTTAAAACTTAAGAATCCATGTGAAAGTTTCTTAAATATAAAACTTAAGAAATTTTTACATGGGTTCTTAGGTTTTAAGAACCCCATGTAGTAAAATATTTTTTTGTTTAATAACACCTTTAAGAAAATGGATCTGAAACGGAACCGAAACCGATCCGAAAATAAATTTGTTGTGATAAAAAAAAAAAAGCTAAGAAGCCCAACAAGAACCGACTCTTAATTAAGAGCCGAAAGAAATGTTATCTTAACACTTTCGTTTTTTTTTAAATTAAAAATTTAGTTAAGAAACGGGTTAAGAACCCCGAATAAACGTGCTCTAAGAACTACCCTTTAATCATGGTCTTATAACCGTGAACTGATAAATAAAAGTTCGTTCTTGAAATATCATATTTGCAGCATATATACATATGTACTCTTTTTTCTTATAAATATCTTAAATCCGTATAAATATGACACAAGAATTTGGTTATTTTCTGGTTAAAGAAATATAAGGGGTTATGCCAAAGAAAACAAATATAAGAATATAACATTTCCAATATAAGGTGTAGGTGTTTGATTTGTATTTAGGAAAGAAATTAATGTGTATGTATATTTTCTTTCTTGAGCTGAAATTATGTAACCGAGTGTAACAGGAATAGGGAAATAGAGAAGAAAGATATAGTAATGTGGTACACTATTGGATTCCACCACGTCCCCAGCCAAGAAGATTTCCCGACGATGCCTACTTTGTCCGGTGGCTTTGAACTTCGGCCGACCAACTTTTTCGAGCAAAACCCGGTCCTGAAGACCAAACCCATTAAGCTTACCACTGCTAGAAAATGCACACCCAAGGAAGATTAATAACTAGCTTTTGTGATGAATTCAGTCTACGTGTGGACTGCGACGATTCGTGTAACACTTGTCTGGTTTTGAATAAATTGGTTTAAAATAATCATCATCTTCGTCGATGAATTCATCATTTCTATATCAACATTTTAGTCTTCAGTTTAAAAAAAAAAAATTGTCACTAGTTTATTTATATAAACATAAATTTGACGGGGTAATTTTATTTCTTAGAGTCGGGCTACAGTCATAATGAGGACAATGAATCTAATCTTATAAGGAATCGCATAAACCATGGCTCAATCATGGTTGTGAATCCAAGCAACGGTCCGAACCAAGGCACAACGAATATTTTCCACAAGATTCATATCTTCCGAGAGGAGGACTAATCTTCGTTCAATAAAATGTTAATTACCTAAACTAACTCTATAAAACATATTTATTACTAGAATAGCACCTCTTTACTAGACTAACTCTAATTTTTTTACAAAAGACCATTAGATCCAAATAATCATCTAATTAACACTAATGCCATTTTAATTTATTTTTAATATTAATATCTCTCTATTTCAAATTAACCATAAATTTCTCTAAATTTATTCCCACTAAAAAAATCTACAAAATCCTAAATTAATAAAAAAATGGATTGAGAAAAAAAAACAAAAAGGTCTACGTCGTCAAACATTGTCTCTCTCGACGACATCATCTCTCTCTTTTCCGGCGACATCCTTCGGCGGCGCATCTCTGCATCGGCGGCGCATCGGCGCTGTCATCTATCTCTTCCGCCAACATCGTTCTCTCACGACATCTCTCTCTCTCTCTCTCTCTCTCTCTCTTTCTCTTGAAACCGCCGTGGACTTCAACCGTCGTGGACTTTTCAACCACTTGCGGTGCCGACCTATCGCAATCTCCGACGCCGACCTGTCACAATCTCCGGTGGCGACCTGTCTCTCTCTCGCAACCCTGGTGAACTTCTTCACACGCCGTCGATTTGCCACAAGGTTTCACGAAACCAAAACCTTTCAATCACCGCCGACCACATTGGTTCGTGTTTTACTTACAGATTTAAACGCAGTTGCTACATATTTACAAAATAAATCGAGGTTGTTTGCTCAATTGTTACAGATTTGTTTGCTTGATTATGACATATTTGTTTAGGTTATAGTTACAGATTTATTCATTCATTGTTTACTAGATTAGCTACAGATTTTGTAAGTGCTTAACTACAGATTTTTCGTGCTCTAATTGCTTATAGCTACGAAAATTGTTCTGAAGTTGCAGATTTAATCTTTTGGTTGCTACAGATTTAGTTTATAACTACTCTAATTTCTTATAGTTACAGATTTTGTTTATAACTTTTGGTTGCTACATATTTTGCGTTTGATATTTTCCAATTGGTACAAATTTGTTCGCTTATTTACTATAGATTTGTAGTTCTTTAGTTACAGATTTATATTGTCACAAATTTACTAACAAATTTATTTTTTTCTTTTTAGAAAATAGGACTTCAGAAAATATCTACCCACCACTGCTACTCAAACACGTGAAACCTCTAAAGATGAAGCTACATAGTATGAACCATAATTGTTTGTTGAACAAATTTGGAATTATGAAAGAAGAACTCGGAGAAGAGGTATGCGCAGTTTTGAAGGATTCTAGTCTTGGAGTGTTTCTGAAGCTTTCTAAGGTTGAGTACACATAGGCTGGCTAGAGAGTTCATTGGCTTCTAAAGCATCAGTTAGCAGAACAACATCCATGAGCTATGGTTTCTAGTTGGTGATCAACCCATTCGTTTCTCATTGAACAAATGGACTGAGATGACGGGGCTTAATTGTGATCCAATAGATGAAGGAAACAAGTGTATGGCTAATCATGAGAGTTTTTGGGCAGATTTAGGCTTAGATTCGCCTATTGGTCCAACCTTCTTGGAGTTGAGAAAAGTTATGGATTGTTGCAAGACTTGGAGCTTAGAAAAGAAGGTTATGGTGGGACGGTTGTGCATTCTTTCGGTTGGAGTTTTTGATATACATCAAGGGAGTAGGATATATTTCGAAAGTACGAGAAAGGTTCTAGAACCGGATGCATTCGAGAAGTACCCATGGGGTCGAGTGGCTTTCACTACTCTTATAGAATCTATCAAGGTTCAAGACTACACAAAAGATTCTTGCACTCTTCAAGGATGTGTTCATTCTCTCTTGATTTAGATGTATGAGAGTATTCATTGTTTAGGAGAGACTCACGACAATAGAAGGAAGACTACTAAAGTACCTCTACTTAATTGGCAGTCATCTCGGACACAATTTGATTTTGATGATTTCATCGCGACGACGAAGAGTGAAAATAATGGCAAGGTAAGCGTTTACTGTTTCGCCATAAATTTATTTTTATTTCCTGAATTATGGAAGATATTTGCAATCACTACAAATTTATTCTTGTTGTCACACAGATTTTATTATATATCTCCACAGATTTGTTCGCATTTTGTGAATTGCTACAGTTTTACCTGTTACTGCAGATTTAATTTTATTTTCCACATATTTGTTTTTCGACATATGGTTTCTTGGTTACTACATATTTTTTTTAATATGAATCCACAGATTTGTTTGCTGTTCGTTACGTCTCTACAAATTTATTATTTATGTGTCACAGATTTGTTTACTAATGAAATAACGTTGTGCAGCTACCGATTAGGCATATGGTTGTCGTTACTGAAGAAGCTAAGTATCCAGTATAGAGTGACAACAGTGAAAGTTCCAATCCTCTCATAGACAACATGATCAAAGATATCATCAATGAGAAACTAAGGAATGATGTTTGGGATGTGCAAAAAGATATCCAACATACCCAAGGAAAGGGAAACGTATGTCAATTAAAGGCTGGTGATAAAGTTGAAATCTGTGTGAAAAGGAAGATAAACAAGGTGAGCGTCGAGAAAGGTGGAAAAAAATTGCCCAAAAAGCATAAGAAGAAGAAGGTTTGTATGGAAGACTCTGATTTCGTTGAAGATGAACCTTCCATGTCAAAGGCAAAGACTAAGCAAGTCAACGAACCTTTGTAGGTTGGTTGGTTGTCTACACTAATGAGTTTCATATTTTACTTAATTTAGTGTTGATTATATTTCTATACATATGTAGGTTGCTGCCTTTAGTCTAATTTTAAAGATGATTGAAAAACTGACCGAGACAATTGACAACATGGGAAACAAAATGGCTCTTTGAATGGATGCTTTGGACTCTCGCATGGATGCTTCCGAGTCGAAGGTTACGAAAAAATTGTACAACAATGAGGGAGTCTTGGGAAGAGGATTATTGCATTAGAGAGGGATCTTAAGCAAGTGCATAACCGCCACACCCATTAAGCTAATAAGGAAGTTGTTAACTCAACAAAGAAGGAGATGACGATGAAACTGTCAGCAAAACGCCCGTAAGTACTCGAATACCAACATAAATACGTATTTTCACATGACTACAAATTTGTTTTATATTTCTACGGATTTGTTTTATATTGCTACAGATTTGTTTTTAAATAGATTCAGGTTTTATGTTCAATTGCTACGGATTTGTTTTTATATTGCTACATATTTGTTTTACTTTGCTATAGATTTGTTTGATATTGCCACAAACTTGTTTTTATATTGCTACAGATTTTTTTTGTATTACTACAGATTTGTTTTTGTATTGCTACAGATTAATTTTCTTATTTCGACGGATTTGTTCTAAAATTGCTACAGTTTTGTTTATATATTGCTATAGATTTGTTTTGTATTGCTACGAATTTTTTTTATATTGCTACAGATTTGTTGTTATTTTTAAATGAACATAAGAACAAATTTAGTGTCACACGCTTGCAGATTAAATTTTCTATTGTTTATGATTTAATGTCTTTTATGTACAGTCATGGCAGGTTGATGCAAAAGCGCCTAAAGGGGAGTTTCCAGTTAACCGTCTTGTGCACAAACCAAAACCCAAAGCAGAAATTAAAATAGTCTACCAGACAAAGAAGGTTAAGCAAGAAGTTAAAGAGGATAAGACGAAGTCTGAAACAAAAATTCCACTGTAACCATTGAAGAAGGTAGTGACATCGAAGATATAACTGCAAAAGTTGAAGAAAAGAACCAGAGAATGGCATCTAGTTCGGAGGAGTCGGCTACAAATGTATTTATACAACTTATATGGCTTCAAAATCATTTGAATACGTAGCTACATATTTATTATAAGATGGCGGAATTTCTAATTTTAAATTGTTACAAGTTGCAGAGGAAGCGGTGGGTTTAGCATTGTCAAAAATAGAGCAAATCATATCCAATCTACAAGGAGATACTCCTAAAGAGAAACACATTCCACAGTTGGCATAATCTCAAAAGATGCCATATATTAGAAATTCGACGGTGAAGCGCATCATGGGTGTCATGACATCAGAATGGGTGTATAATCCTTTTGCACCTGTCGACAAGAAGAAGTGTGCACAACTTATGGCGTACATTACATAAGACGAGTAAACGTCTACAACCCATATCCTCACCATTATTAGCTTTGTCCATAATGTCTAATGATTGTGTAGGGAGGAACCAATTTCAAGCAGCAACGTATTCACAAGGTTCTACAATGAACTAATTACACCAAGAGATAAGTGGCCAACCCACGATTTTAGATGGCTAAGATGTCGGGTAAGAAGTTGCAAATTTTTTAGATTCTTACATATTTGTTAGATGATACTACAAATTTGTTAGGCGTTACTACATATTTATTAGGCGTTATTACAGATTTGTTAGGCGTTACTACATATTTGTTAGGCGTTACTACAGATTTGTTAAACATGTTGTGACAGATTTGTTAGATTCTTATAGATTTGTTAATCTTCCCAATACCTCTGGAGTTACTATAGATTTGTTAAACATGTTGTGGCATATTTATTTACTTGATTTCCCTTCTTCGATACAGTTTTAATTTATTTTCCGGTTTTCGTTTTTTAACAGCATATGTCCGCAGTGATGGCTATGTTCAGGAAGAGGTTAATGAGTGATAATTGTCCATTTTACAATCAACGTATCACTTTCTTGGATCAAGAATTTGTGACCATGATGGCGTATGATTACAACCATTTCAAACACAATGGAAAGAAGTTCTTATTCAAACCATTATACTTGGATCATACAAACGGAATTCTTCCAGCTGATTCTCCAACAAATAAAAAGTGGTATGTTGACGTGGATCACCTTTATGCATACCACAACGTTAGTGAAGATCATTGGATCGCTTTAGATTTTGACTTGCCAAAGAAAAAGATCTTCGTATATGATAGCATCCCAAGCCATGTTAGCGACATCAACTTGCCAACCTTTCAAGCGTATGATCCCTTATTTGCTGTCCACCATCGTCTCGAAAAATGTTCGCAAGAAGTCTTATGCGGCCTTAGATTTGAAAAGAAAGACGAAGGATGTCCCAAGGAATGAAGATCTAGGTGATTGTGGTGTTTACACAATTAAGTACATTGAATGTCTAGCACTCGAAGTTACTTTTCAGGGTCTTCCAGACGAAGTTAATTTGGAAATTCGCAAGACGCTTGCAGCGGAGATTTATGATGAAGTACCTGAGCCCGTCGGACCTGTTCTTTCTGATCCACACCCACGCGCTCAAGATATCGTCATCCCTCACCTGACAGACACACAATAGTTGGTTTCTTAATCTTTGCAGATTTGTTACGGATTGACTACGGATTTATTTAGTTGATTAAATATATTTTTTGTTTTAGTATGTTTTTTTTCAGTATGGAGTTATTTTGGTGTTGCTTTGTTTACTACAGACTTGTTTTCATCGTTGCAGATTTCGTACTGATTGACTACGAATTTATTTAGTTGACTACGGTTTTTTTTAGTACGTTTTTTTTTGTTTCAACCTTGCATATTTGTTATTGATTGACTACGGATTTATTTATGAACATACCAGTAAAAAACATTAATCTTCAACTTCAAATGTTAAACAAAAAGTTTTGTTTAAGTAAAAAAAGAACTAATCCTCACAACACACATGTAGCACGATTATGACCTACTCGTTTGCAGTTACCGCAAGTATTTTGCGCTCTTGGCCTTTTCTTTTCCAATACAGTTTCCAGAATTGATTTTTTTCTCGATTTCTTCAGTCGACCTGGTGGTTTTCGAACTTTCGATGGTTTGCATATCTGACTGGCAACTTGTTCTGGTATTGGCAATGAACAATTGCTTGGCATTATGGCGTTTGTGTAGGCATTTCACAAATATTTTATGAGGTAGTAAGCATTACACATTCGCACCAAAGATATTTTCGTACTCTCAGCAGCTGCCAAAACGTGTGCACACGGTATTTTCTCCAAATCAAACCGACGACAAGTACACTTTCTATTTTTCAAATTAACGACGTGGATAGATGATCCACCGATAATTTGTACTTGATGTGCATTTATGTCTTAGACATTAAGTGTCTTCGCATAATAAACACGTCCCTGCCAACAAAAAATATATTAGCGTTATAAATTTTTTTTAAGCAACAACGTTAAATCTGTAGCAACATGTTAGCTTTTAGAATAAATTTATAGCAACAAGTTAGCGTTTGAAATAAATCTGTATCAACGACTTAATGTTATAAAAAAAAATTGTAACAAAATTATTTCGTAAATATTAATCAGATTTAAGTTTACAAAATTACCTCTAGTATTTTCTCTACCCCGCGAGTCAAAAAGGTATTCATCTTCAATGCATCTTTTCTTCGCTATGAAAACCACCTAGTCATCATACCTCTTATTGCATCTACGAGGTGAACAATGAGCAAACTCCTCGCATTTTTCATTACCTTATTAATTGATTCAGCAATGTTACTCGTAGTAAAATTGTATCTATCACCTGGGAAATGTACACGTGTCCACAAATTTACATCAACTAGTTCAAGATATCCGTGAAGTGGAAGATTAAGTGCTTCAATCTGACAGTTGCAGTGAGTAATGTTCAAGATATCCGTGAAGTGGAAGATTAAGTGGAAAATTACCATCATGTACAGTTGCAGTGAGTAATGTTCCCTTGTACGTGCCTTTTAAATGTGTACCATCAACCACCAAAACTTTCCTCATGAATGCGAATCCGCTTATGCTTGAACCAAATGCTAGAAACATATACTTGAATCTATAATCGTTGTCAACCTCTAGCATAGTCATTGTACCGAGGTTCGCCCTTCTTATCATGTACAAGTACTTCGGAAGTTGTTCATAACCGTTCTCTGGACTGCCAGAAACTAATTCTCGAGCATATTTCAGCGTACGATATGCCTTCTAATACTCCATCTGTAACGAGAAACAAATCTGTATTTAAGGCCACTAATTGAGAAACAAATATGTAACTATAGAAAAATTACAGAAGTAAAAATTCTATAATAACTACTGAACAAATCTGTAACGATAGAACAAGTAACTATTTAAAAATCTGTAGTGATAACCTAGTAAATTTGTAGCTACAGTATGAAAAAAACACCAAATTTCGATTAAACATGTATGAAATTTCCATTAGTTACCTTGATCTGGAATCGTTTATTCATTGCCTCAGCTACATGATTGGGCAACACAGTTGGTCCAACTCCGCCAACAAAATCCTTGTATAATCTTTCCAATACATCTGAAGTTGCTTGCCGGGCTCGTAAGGAACGTTCAGTTATTGAACATGTGTGTTCAGCAACGTAGACACGAACATGAAATCTCGAATAATCTCTAACAGGTGATGCTCTTAACATCAAACTGTAGTTTTCTATCCAACACTTTACACGCAACAAGGTTGGTGTCGATCTGTCCACGTCATAATCAAACTTCTGTATCACCGTTAACATTTTCAATCTAGTTTCTAATTCCTCTTTTGTTTCAAAACATTGCCCAACAGCCAACTCTAAAGACGACATCTCCAATGATACAAACTCGGTAGCGTCGTTTGGTTGTTCTAAGAAGATCTCTGAAATCCCCTTCCTCGTATGCAAATTACTATTCTCTTTGTTCTCTTCCGGTGGTACACCATACGAGCTAAAATTCTCGTCTTCAGAATTGGTCCCATTGAAGTCCTCACAATAATCGAAAAGAGAGTCTTCATCGTCGTTGTCTGCGACACTGTTATTTTCGTCTTCACTTTCGCACTCCTCTTTGTGCTTCTTACATTTTCCCCTCTCTACATTCGCACCTAAATCATTATGATCAACATAACGATCATCTTTCATGAAATCATCATATTAGTCTCCTTTCACTTTGATATGTGCCTTCTTCTTTACTTCTACGCATAATCGAGGTACATCAGATTTTAATTGTCCAATAAAAGCTTCAAATTGTCTCGTACTAGAAATGATTGTCGGAGGTGTATCCGGAGGTAATCTATGCATAACCTTCTTCGGTAACATATAACTCAGCTTAATGTCGAAAAGTTTCTCATCCAATCCATAATCTTCATAAATCGTCGCAATGAAATCCTCAAAACGTTTATTACCATTACAATAAAGGATTCACGAACCTTTGTTATTATCAACGACGAATAACCATCTTTTGTTATTAAACATCCACTTCTCGCAAACTAGAATAATCTACTCCATCACGTTAAAAGGAGATGTTGATTCCGAAGAGGAAGAATAGATTATCACGAAGAGGAAGAATAAAACAAGAACAACAATCACGTTAAAGAAGACGGAAGAAAAAAAGAACATGAAGAAGGAGCAATTGTCGATGGCTGCTTTCTAAAAAACCCTAACTGCTCACGTTACTATGGCTAATCACGTGATTATCAGAAGTTTAAGTTAGGATGTATTTTTGTCTTTTTAAAAAAATCTCTAGCCATTTAACAATAATCTGCAGAAAATAAATCTATAGTAACACACACATACACAAATCTGTCGTATCATAGTGGGAAAAAAATCATCATTCACAAACATTAAGCAAATCATTAAAATAAATCTGAATGACGTGAAAAAACTTTTCCGCTATTCTAGTCATAGAAAAATCTGTAGCTTCATAACATACATAAATTTGTAGTATAAGACTAAAAATTTGTGGTTGCCTAAAAGTCTGTAGCCAAATAAAATATATCTCTCAGTACATGATGTTAGTCTAGTAATTAACTTTTTTCAAATATATCTGCAGCCAAACTATAGATTTTTCATCGGAAAACAAATCTGCAGTGTCGCGATCAGAAAATGTTCCAAATCAAAAACAAATCGGTCACGAAAAATTTGTGGTGTTAAATAAATATGTAATTATTGAACTAAAAAATATGTGGAAAAATATAAATCTGTAGAAACATAAAACAAATCTGCATTGAATTTTTGTCAAAAAATCTGTAGGAGTTTTATAAAACTGTAGCAACTAAGACAAAAAATATGTGGGATAAAACAAATCTGTGGTGGATTAATAAATTTGTTGCCTCGCAAATGACAACAAATCTATGGTTCAAGAAAAAAATATGTGGTTCTAAAAAACAAATATGTATACAGATTTCCTAATTTTCGACAAGTAAACGTTACTACAGATTTATTTTCCAGAATTTTTTTCTTCCCAGCAAAATTTCATTAATGGCATTCCTGTAATATTTTTTTTTCCAAGTTACTGTAGAGGTGCTTTGGGAATTAAAATAAATATACTAACACTCAAATCTTTGGAGGTTATTCTAGTTATTAAGGTCTTTTCTAGAGTCATTCTAGTTTTTTTCCCTAAAATGAAATATCTTTGGTAAGCTGAGATGAAATCAAATGGGTAATTATCCATATCTTTTAAGAAATATATGAAAATGTCCTTTAGAGAAATCTATAAAAAAGCTATTAGTGAAATGACAATCTCTTGTCCAAGAGATCCAAGGCTTTGGTCGACGAAAAGCTTCCATAGTAATTAGGCTCAAGCTCTTGATCATTAATAAAGACTCATTTCTTTTCATTGTTCTTATTCGTTTCTTGTCTTCTCTCCCAAAGGACCCTTTCAAAATTCATTAAATAGTTGACGCTAGAAGGAGCGTAGAGATTTTAAAAAAAAGAATTGCAGAAAAAAAGAACGACGAAACTGAAAAAGAATTGCAGAAACAAAGAACGACGAAACTGAAAACTGAATGAAGCACGAAGATGGCAAAATTCGACCCGAAGATAACGATGGAGAGCGGAACCTGATGCATCTCGAAACTCTTATCGCCAAGCTCAAAGAGAACGAGGCTCGGATGAAGGAATGGGAGGAAGAGAACGCAATCCTCAAAGAACGAACGATGGAGAAAGAGCAGTGACACCGACGAAGAACCCGATCCCTGAGCCAGGTTCTACAAACGCGTTTCGCTGATGCAATTGCTAGACGAAACCTCGAGGGGAGCTGCAGACACAACAAGGACCAATCATGCCAATCTGATGCCATGTGCTGGACTCACCAGGAATCCAGGCACCCATCACGATGGGTCCAAAACGAGCCTCTTGTAAGTCAAGAAACAAACGATGCTGGTCTGGAAACAATATTCTCCAGGCGGCTCGAAGCCATGGAGGAGACGATCAAACGACTTCCAGAGGTAGCTCCACTAATAACCAAAAGTGCTCCAAACTCCTATGTGGACACACCATTCATCAATGTCATTGCTCTGTGTGAGATGCTAAGGAGATTCACCTTATCAGCCATGCCTACCTATGACGAAACCACAGATCCTGACAACCACATAGCTCAATATTGCCAACGCATGTTCATGATGTCTGTTAGCTAAGAGAATCGAGAGGTGTGCATGTGCAAGGGGTTCGCACCAAGCCTCACTACGTTCGCATTGAAGTGGTGCGTCAACCTCCACAGCGGTTCCATTAACTCCTTCGCCTCACTCATGGATCGTTTCATCGAACAATTTTCCAGCGGTCGTAGCCCTTGAGCGTATAACCAATGACCTATATGAGGTCATATAAGAGAAGTGAGAAACCCTTATGGCCTACATCCAACGTTTCAACAAAGAAAAAGTTTCCATCCCTCACTGTTTTACCTCTACAGCTATCTCAGCCTTTAAACGTGGCTTGCTACCCGATGGTGATCTCTATAATGAGCTAACAAAGTACCAATATTTCACCATGGATAACATGTTGTTCAAGGCTTGGGCGCAAATTAAGTAGGAAGAAGAATTGCTTGCCGCCTTTAGAAAACACAAAAAGTTAACTCCAGAGTGATGAGGCACGAGAAAGATTCAAAAGAAGACAAGCCAGATAGCAGACCATGGGGCGATAGTTTAGTCAAAAGAGTTGGAAAGCCATGTCCCAAATGTTTTGCAAAGGTTGAGCTTGAGAAATATGTATCGACGACTTGGCCTGACATGAGCAATATGTCCATATATCACCTTCTGGGATTGTCGGTGAGTTAGGAAACATGTATGGGATAGTCAAGTGGATGACCAAAATGCGCATGCCGAATGACAGACGGGACACCTCTAAATGGTGCAAATTCCACATTGATCATGGTCACAAGAAGGAAAATTACATATCTCTGAGATTGGAGGCGAACGAGCTTCTAAGAAAGGGATACCTTAGAGAATTTTTCTCAGATAAGGCCAAGAGCTGCCTACTAGGCAAAGCCAACCATAAGCAACAAGAAAAGGTTGGATATGACTCGCAAAGGCATGATCATGTCGTCAACTTCATAACTAGAGGATTAGAGGTGAACGAAGTATCCATCTTAGTCACTAAAAGAAGCACAAGAGTGGCCATGATCAATGCCAAAACCAGCTCCACCACCAATGGTGGAATCCCGTCGGTTAGCGCGTTAAGCTTCATTTCCCGTTGAAGAGATAGGGTGGTGACCCCACACCATGATACTTTGGTGATATGTCAAGTCGTGGTCAATTGTCTCGTAAAACGCATAACGGTTGATAATTGTAGCTCAACCAATATCCTATTTGCCAACACTTTCTAGGTTTTTTACACAAAATTATATAATTAGAGGTAGTTTTATCGTATTTGTAGTATTTTGAGTCATTTCAGGTGAAAATTGCATTTTTTTGAAGCTTTATGGAGTTAATTGGATTAAGACCAATTTTTGGACAATTTCCAAGCATCAAAAGTATCATCAAAGACAAAAGCTTTTCCTTCAATTTATTTTGATGAAAGTTGGAAATAAGCTATATAATTGTGTTAGCTTTTATATTGAAGTTTTTTCTTCTTATTTAGAGAAGTATACAAAGTGTTACATCAAGTTTACTGAAGATTGTTTCAACTGGCTCGCGATGAAGGATATGTAGAATGGCCAAAAGAAAACGAAGGCCTCTTGGGTTTTGAACCAGACATTCACAAATACAACTGGCTCTATTTCAAGCATTTTAAAACCTAAGAACTCAACTCAAGTCCCTTTAACATGAATCCTAAGTTTTGAAGGCTTTAAGGCCCGATTTTAACCTAATTGGCCTACGAAGTTAGAATACTATACATGTTGTTGCCTCTTAATTTCATAAAGTTGACTATGAATAAGGTTGAATAAGTATCTTATAATGCAGGGAAAAAATCTTTTAAGGTCGTGCCCTTTGTAGCCTCAAAAGATCCATTCTCATCATCCATTCATCTATAATTCGATTTTATCTTCTTCTCTCTCTCTTGATTGATATGAATGCTTGTGTTATCTATAATTTCGTGTTAACATGATTTTGTGTTATTATTTTGCATTTTAGACGGTAAGAAACAAAAAGTTTTTTGGCTTGCATGAATTGGATCTCAAATCGATTTAGATGTATCAATAACGTTATCATTTTTACTTATTCTCAATGCTATTCACCTGCATCGCTGACATGTAAATTGATTTTGGGTAGTATACATTCTCAAGCCACAATGTCATGTCCATCCACGTCTTAACCTTTCTCTAGTTCATCATCAGGTTCCATTGGAGTCTTTAATGTGTAAACTTTAAGCTAAGGTGACACAAATCATCAAAGATCAAAGAGAAGCGAAGCAAAAGTTCGATACGAGGTTTTACAACAAGAATTTTGACTTTATTGATAAGTTTGGAAAGTTTGAAGCTAAACTCCAGACCCTTGAAGACTCTCTAACTATAGTGGACGAGCCTATTAAGGAAGAATTCCAACCCATTCCGAAGAAGATCGTAACACCAAAGAAACCAAAGGAAATTGAAATGTGGCATCAATAGGAAGAAGATATGTGTACCAAGTGGAACACATCTAGAACATCATAGGAATGATCTTCATGACATTGTGGCTTGATTTCAAAGCCAAAAAAATCCACAATGGCATTTTTGAGAAAACACGGAGCATCGAAAATCGAAAATTTCAGTAATTTCTATCACATGAAACTCAACATTACTAACTTACCTCTGGTCAACAACATCCTTGCCTTTCTTCAATTCATCATCACGTACCAATGGAGCCTCTCAAGTTTTAACTTGAAGCAATGGTGGTACAATTCATCAAATATCAAAGAAAAGCAGTGCCAAAGTTCAAAACAGAGCTTCACAACATAATTTTCAACCAATGGGAGAAGTTTGGAGAGCTTGAAACTAAAATCCAGACTCTTGAAGACTCTCTAACTTGATAATGAGCATCTATCAAGAAAAAAGCTCCAACCCATTTGGAAGGAGATTATCAGACCAAAGAAGATTGAAATGTGGCATCAATAGGAACAAGTTTTATGTACCATGGGGAGCACGTCCAAAACATGAGAGGACCTATTCTCATGATATTGTTTCTTGATCTCAACAATGGCCTTCTTAAGAAGAACATGGAGCTAGAGGAAAATTAGTGAATTTGCCACAAACCAATGAAATCAACATTCATATGGGAGATATCCAACACTTTATCAACTGATATTGGAAAAGAGAGACCCTGATTCTCATTCAATTTGAGTTTTAGGAGCTAATCTTTGATGATTTATTCATTTTTGTTGAAGAGTATATATATGAAGAAAAATGTGTAGAGAAGACCTTAAAACTCACACCTTTTGAAAACGTACCTAATAAGCAGCAAGGAATGTTATTAACCTTAATGAGTCAAGGGTTGGCCAACAAGTTTTGCTCTAAATTTTGTGTATTGCATGCCTTGGATAAGGACTCTAATAATCCAAGTTAAGGGATCGAGGAAAAAACTAGGTTTGCTCATAAGCAAGACGAAGTTTTCAAAACAGGAAAAGAGTCTCGTACGCCGTAGGAGCTGGTACGTATTGATATAAATGGAGTACAAAACTCATCAAAATCAACAAAAAGTCATTCCATTATTCAACACCTTCTCAATGCCCTCCTAGATAATTTCATAGTCTCATATCTATTCCAAAGATTGAACCAGAGAAGGAAACTCCAGAGCTCATTGAATCTCGGTTAAATCATTGAGAGCACGAGGATAAAGAGCCACATACCTCTTTCCTGAGCAACCTCATACTTAAAAGCCCTGGGGTCGAGTTAAAGACTTTTAACAAGTGCTTTATGTGAGGCAATCCATATTCTATCCCGTTTTTGTTTTAATTAGATTTTTAGATTTGATCATAGGATTAGTGTTAGTTAATTTGAGTGATGTAATTTTTTTGTAATTTATTTAATGTGCTTACCCTTTTTCCGTAGGAAATCATTCTGGACAAAAGAAAATTTGAGAAATATCAATATGAACACGTTCAGATTATTTGTATCGTCTCAACGGACATGGGAGTCGTAGCTCCGACTAGTGCCAAAAAAAGAGGCCCGACCGGTGAGAAGCTTCAGTCACCCCAACCATGATGATCCCCTTGACATATCCCACTACCGGTGGGGAAGTCTTTGCAACCTGGTGAGAATGCGTCTCACGTCTGCGGCTCACAAAACCATCCCACCGGCCGTGTGATCCTATTTGCCTCGAATCGGCAGGAATTCCTCCGCCACCCGGTGAGAAGCTTGCTCCATCCCACGCCTCACCTACACATTTCCACCGGTTCATATCATTCTTTCCATCGGCCGTCTGCCCATTTTGGTCCCCCGACCGGTGTAGACCGCCTCATGCCTAAACCGTCCTTGGCTCACCCTCCACCTCACCGGTCGTAACCTCTTTCTCATCAAAATCGATGGAGACACTCTCGCCAACCGGTTAGAACCATCACCTTATTACCACAAACCATTTTACGATTCGACCATCCACTTCCCCACCCTACCTGAACATACCACCATCCGAACATGCATTTTGCCGAAAAAACCATTCGAATGTGCATTTTTCGCATTATCTTGGCGGAATAAGTACCAAACTTAAGATCTTCAACAACTAGCACATAAATCATCTTCAGTACATCAAATTAGGTTGTTTTTAAAGGCTGAAATGTTCTAAACTCAAGCACACACTTGGAAGCACAAGGATTATCAAACTGAACCTATTTTTGCAACCGGGCTAAACCATTATCGCCTAAGAGGAACTAACCAAAATTTTCCCAGTACTTCATACAGATGTTTAAGAGGTGTTGATGCATAGAATGATCCTTAAAGACTCTAAGACACCAATTCAAGCTTATGGAGACAAAATTGCAATAAATTTGACAACAAAAGAACTTTGAGAAAGATTTTCATTCCAAATCAAGGGCAATGTGTAATATGACCTCGATGGAGATTATTTTGAAGCTATTAATAATCTGATCAAGTAAGAGTCATTGTTCAACTACATTTAAAAGCTCTAAAATGCGATAAAAAGGACGACGACCACAAACAAAGTACCTCAAGAGAAATCTAAGCCAAACCAACTTTCACGCAAGCTGAACATCATCAAATACATTCAAAAACACATTAGCAATTGACTGGCATAGAAGATCACGTGAATTTGGCTCAACAGAGACACAAAACCGACTTGGCTTATTCAAAACTCTTGTCTGAGAGTTGAACCTAGTCTTACTGCTGAAGATGCCCAAATAAAGTGGGAAAATGTGAAGATTTGCCTAAACAATGTTTTGGAAGCGCTTACAATCAATCTTGAAGCATCCAACTGTCCAAAAAACGAAGAAGACATGGCCAAGACCAAATCGACTCCAACTAAGCAAACCAGCTGTCAAATTGACAATTTACTACTCACAAGCATATGGAGAAGGCATTCCTCAAGAAAAGGTGGTGCTTCGATAAGCCTAAGGGTCAAGAAAATATCGTTGCTTCTTACTAAGCAAAAGGGGAACATATTATTCCCCAGTTTGAATCGAACCTGGATGATAAGGGGCAACTATTGGGAGTAATTTAAGTCAAGGGAAGTCTCCCTAGTTCGAAAGTCGTACGAGAGTTAAAGCCAAAAGTAGAGAAATGTCAAGAAGCAGGACGCATGGCGCCGAGAGTATACCGAAAGGTAGGAAGCCAAAAGACCCTTCCACCTGATAAAATAAAACCCAAAAGAAAAAGGAAAATATGCTTAATATCTAAGGGTATACACGGGCTTTCCTAATTCTAACGGATATCGTCAACTTTCTACTATAAATACATGAATCAAAGATCTCCACAGGCATCCACGAAAAACCCTAGAGACGAGACACTAGATCTAAGAAGAATCTTAAAACATACGGCTAACAATAAGGTTCTTACATCCAAAAAATTGTATATATTTCTTTCTTTTGATTATTAATACAAAGTCTCTTTGATCTTCGCTTGTGTTTCATATTATCCCTTGCTTCCGTAGTCTTCAGAAAAAAACTTCCCAAAAATACCCATAACAAACAGTAACAAGTCATAGTTGATGTATGCTTACAGAAATACTCAAACTAAGAATTTATGCAAGCAAAGCAAATATCCAAGCAAAAAACAGAAAAATGCCTTAAATAAACATGGCTACAACATAGTGAAATATGAAAAGAAAATTATTTGGCCCTTGACCTGGATGCTTCTCCCGATGGACCGGCGCCAATGACTTGTTGGCCAGCAGATGCATCAATGTTATGGAGTAATTTGGGGGTTCTTCGCCATATTATTTCTATTATCGAGTCTTCACACGTTAGTATGTTGCATCTATCTCAACTAGGTCATGTTTCTCGTGGGCCCTAGTCAGATAGTCTCATCTAGTTATGGCATAAGAGCTCTCCGACATGAGATCCAACCACGTCTCAAGGCCCTTAACTTGAAAGGTAAGCACGTCAACCTCACCACGCCTTTCTCTCTAGTTCTTCTATGCTACTTTAGCCTTGGCCTCTTCGTCCATCACCCTTTTCCAAAGCCTAGAAATCACCATTTCCTGAGTCTTTAAATGCCTAATGGCTTCTTTGGCACTTCAGCGCTCTTTCGAGATCTCTTGTTCCGCGATGCGAACTGCCTCCTGAGATGTGGAAGCTTCAACCTTGTTCTTTGACATCTCTTGCTCTCTCACATGGATATCCATGGAAAGAAACGAATGAGCGGAGATGAGAGACCTAAGGATGATAAAAAAAAAAACATAAATCATACTTGCATAAGGCCAGAGAACATTTCTTGGGAGAGTGAAGATGTGCATTAACGAGCTTTCTCAAATCGTGAGACACTAGTCTCTTCTGTAAAACTTTCCCTTCAGTTAACTGAACAAAAGGTGGATCATCACGAGGTTTCATGGGGATTGAGAGAATTAGATCTTCCACCCCTCTCCTTGCCTCTGGTTTGGAAGATTTCTTCGAATCTTCAGTTGGGAGTGAAGAGCATGGCAATATGGCTGATGAGCAAGAAATTTGGCATATCCCAACAACATTGTATTCTTCTTGAAGTTGGGGTATTTGTCGTCATCTTCATAGCTTGGTTATCAGGAAGAGGGGTGACGCGAAGAATGGTGAATAATTGGAAAGGCATAGCACAAAAATAAAAATGGGTCGGCCGTCATGCATTCTCTGCGTAGCTCCCAAACATGATGTTCTATTTCAATAATAGTCCCTTGAAGATCGTCATTAACGAGAAAATGTTATTCTGCCACAGTTTTGATATCAAAATTTTATCTCAAAAGTCTCATGTTTTGTCTTTGTTGAGTCTACCACAAAACATTTCTAACCAAAATAATAAACTGAGGAGAATGAGTTTAAGCCATACAAAATTTATTTTAAAACATGAAAAGCATAGATTTGATGTTGTATCATGTAAACAAGAGAAATCCATACTACACCAAAATTAATGAAGAGCTTTTTCTAGCAGTGATGTCATGAGTCCTTTTTATAACTGATGCATTACCGTCAAGAACCTATACCGCAGAACTTTTTCTTGCAGTCTTTCTTGTCGTTTACACTTCCTTTAAGAGCGTCACTATGGTTTCTTTAAACTTGAGTTGCATTCCCTCAAATGTTAACTGCAGTTTGGAATTTTCTTATGTTTTTCTTTCTTCCATTGCCACGTACAACGTCAAAGCAACAATATATGCCAAGAGTATGTTGACTCAATATCCAGAGAAACATCTATGGAAAGACTCTTTCTGGGATGAGAAGTAAACCATAAAGAGAAGATAAAGGGCCATATTATATCTAACGCTCATGTGTTTCTCCAGTTACAATATCCAATTGAGTTCTTCCACCTGTTTCTTTAACTTACTCGTGGCAGTTTATAGGGCTCTAGTTTCCCTCCCACCTTGCATAAATATTGGAGGCATCATTGCTGCAATTTTTCATTTTGGGAAAACAGAGCATGTTTTTTCTTTATGTTTAAGACAATCAAATGAAAAGAGAAATCTCCAAGCATCAATTGAGATTTTATGGTTTTCATGTGAAATGCTTAGAATTGAAACGTAAGGCAGACATAAATGATATGTAGAAACTCATCATCTTAAGCTCACACAGTTCTTTACAAGCTAACTTTCTCTATATGCACTTTGTGTTGTACCTTATGCTTTCTTCAGCTTCTTAAATGGATTATTCTTGATCAAATCTTTGTGAATTTTTTTGTATTCACTTTCAGTTCATGTCGAGTCATCTCCTTGTAACTATCTACATAGCATAAAAGAGAAAAGAAACATTCTAATACTTTTGAAAGTGACAACAAAATGAGACAAACATACCAAAATTTTGTAAAGTTCTCATGACATCATCTTCTTCTCTACGCTGCTCTCAATCATATAGTAGTCTCTCTAATTAGGTTTCTCACCTTCAATTTTTTATTGGAATCCATTTTTTTTGTTAATCATAACAACTAATAGAAAAACCCAAATCAATAGAATTAGTCTTCTGAATAAGGGTAACTAATAAACACATGTATTTGAACAAAAAAAATTTTTTTTATTGATGATCATACATACCTTGAGACAACTATTCCTCGAGACGAGACCTAGCTTGCTTTGTCTCCATTTGGCTAACATGTTGCTCGATGACCCAATGCAATACAAAGTCTACAGCACATATCAAAGAGTGAAGCCATAAATGAATCAAATCTAGAGATAGGAATTGAGATTTGAAGCGGACTGAAAATATATAAAAATCGAACATACCCTTTTCTTGTTTTTTTCCCGATCCCTTGTGTCGGATGTTGCGATGGCAGAAGCATTAGTGATTGAATTAGAAATCATGCATGGCTTTGCAAATGATTTCTAAAAATAGAAATCAAACAAAAAGTTTTAAAGAAATTCGGAGTACGAAATTAATAATGAAAATTCTCACAAACCCTAATCAGATTTGTTAAAGGTGCAATTTTTTTTCTTTGATTGTTATGTCAAGGATATGGGATTCGAGTAGCCACTTATGTTTTAAGAAAGTGAAAAATGTAGATCGATGATTTTTTTTAGAAGATAACTTGAGCTTACGTAGTAATTTGAGAGAATTTTTTAGAATGCTAATGTGGATAGTCTAGATAATCTAATTAAAATTAGTTAGATTTCATATTTATTATTCTTTCTCATAAAATTCATTCATGTTCTATTTACTTTATATCTTCAAGTGTATGAACTACTAGTCCAAATATTTTTCTATTTGTTAGAGAGTTTAATTATTTGTCTATTATTTTTTTCAGTTTAGCCAATCATTTCTTTGTGTACACTAACCTATTTTTCCTTCAGGATATAAATTGCTATGTTGCATATAAAATTATCATTGATGTCGATTTGTTTTCTTGGTTCCATTTTATACCATACATGACATAAATTATTGAGACATCTTCATTATCTCATGTACCTGCTTTTTTCGTCGTTATGCTTAATGTCTCTTCCGGAGATCATTCAAAAAATTTTGTTTCCTCAAAATGACCATTTTCAATTTACGCTCCTTTTCTATTTTAGATTATTCTTATCTTTGGAACCATTATATCTAGCAATTTGATATTGTCCTTCTAAGACATCAATTTTTATCGGAGCATCTACAACTAGTATATGTGACTATGTTACTCCATTTGGGCCGGTAAATGTGTCTGACAACTGATTTACAGAGTTTTGTAATTAAATTATTTTTTACACTTTTACTTCAAAATCTTTAATCCAAAAAATCAATGATAATTCCCTTTAACCGATTTTTTCAGCTCTTTACAATTAGGGAAAATAAATTCTTCTCTGCTATAGAATCCTTGCTACATAACCAAGGATAAACGCCATGAAAGGCCAAGACCGTTCGCCGAAGAAACATTGCTCCAGAAACTAAGAACCAACACCATCAGAAAAAAGGAAACATACAATAATCGACATAACCGACTCTACAAAAGGCAAATCCACCGAGATATAAGGATATATTCCTTAAACTCGTGGGTATCTGTGGATATCTACGAAATATTCACCGAATCTACTATAAATAAGGCAATCAAAACCTTATCCTTGACATCCACGATATACGACCTAAACACTTGTCACAAACAAAGCTACGCTAGAAATTATGGTTCTTACTCTTGTTTTTTTATAAACCTTTCTTTTACCAAAGTATCAATAAAATACTTCGATCTTTGCCTTTCGTAATAGCACAACAAGTCTTTCTCTAAATTAACCCTAGCATTTACTTTCTCCCCTAATATTGAAAATTAAATTGATAGTTGATGTGTCAGTATTTTAATATGTTTTTAGTACGGTTTTCATTCGAGATCTATGTTTTTAGTATGTTAGTAATGCATGACTAGAAATCGAGGGTCAACGGAAGTTAGTCTCGACGTTTCTAGTGCATAGGGCACTGATGCTACGGAAGTAGATCAGTTCTAGATTAGAATTTGAGTTCAAGACGGTTCTTAATCTCTTCCCTAATCTGTATTTTAAGTCAACATTGAAATGTTTTCCTGAGAATACCCGATGCCCAACACTTTTCTGAATTGCTTACAACCTCGTT
>OVAN01004027.1:0-13696 GCA_900406275.1 Anastatica hierochuntica
CCCCCCCCTCAATAGAAGTCATCCTCGAATTCTTAAAGAATTCCTTTCATCTTCCTAGCTGATCATCACAACTTCCAGTCCCCTCTTTCCTCGATCATGGTCGTTCCATTTCTCTGGTATCATTTCGTTTCTTCGTCCCTCTTCTTCTTTGTTCGGCTTTTATAGCACTTCCATTCTTTCTACCACTTAATCCTTTCACTTCATTCAATCCATTTTACTTGCACTTATCCCATGCAATTTTGTATTCTTGAACTTTCGTCGATTGCACCTCCACTTTAACATCTTTCTTCTTCCTATCACTTAACAACTTTGTTGTATCACCCTCAGCTCGGATCAGATCAAATTCCCTCAATTCACCGTGCAACAATCAAACAAGAACATGCACGACAAATCGAGAAATCCTAACCTTTCACCTGACTGAAGATGCTACAACTACTTCAAATTCATTGCTCCACCATACTTCCGCCCTTTTCCATTTAACACATTTCCCCTTCCAATTACCTTCTCCTAATTACCCTTTCATTATAACACCTCTAGCCTGGATCAGGCCAAAGTTACCTTAATCGGTCGTGCAACAATCAAACAAGAACATGCACGACAAATCAAGGAACCTTAACCTTTCACCCGATGAAAGATGTTACAACTACTCTTCTGGATTCATTGTTCTTTCTTGCCCTCATACCGCCTTTTCCTTCATTCTTCAGCATTTGTAATGATTCTCTTCATTCCTATTCTTTTCTCTCATCCTAACCTTCAGCATCTTTGTTCATACTACCAGATAGCCCTTCCTTCCATCTAGCTTTGGATATACTAAACATGTGCGATCTTTGTGCTTTCACTGATCGCGCCTTAACTCAATGACTTTGCTTCTTCTAACCACTTATCCTTTCATTGTATCATTATTAACCCAGATCAGGTCAAGCTTCTCCAATCTACCGTGCAACAATCAAACAAGAACATGCACAGCAGACTGAAAAATCCTAACCTTGCACCGAGCTGATGATTCCACAACTACTTGGATATGATGCCTTTTCTTGCCTTCATAACTTCTCTCATCCATTATTCCATGAATACTTTCCAGTATACATCCTCATCCCGTTTCTTCATTCACTCCTACATGAATACTACCAGTCTTCCATGACTTACGATATCCTCTTCCTTTGAGGACTAATTTCCCTTAACAGTTGCTTCACTGATGCGGCTCTCACTATTTATTCATCATCTATTCCCATCCTTGTGTTTGCCCTAAATTCCCTATCTCAAGCTAAGAATTGCTGATACTGCCTTGGTTAACTCACTTCATCCATTTCTCATCCTTCCTCTTTTATCTCCTTGTCCTTAGTTCATCCTCCCAATCCTATTACCCGTTGTAACACGTATTTTCCCTAACTTGAGCTTGATTCGTCGACACATCGTCTTAGCCTTTCATGTCTACGTCATTCTTTGTAAGTCAGAGTTACATCTTCTCCTTTCCATTTCATATTACTTCTTGTATCCTCCAGGTCCTTCATGTCTTTTATCCTTCTATAATTCTCATGGTCAATTGGTTCTTTTTCCTTTCTGAACTTCTTATTCTTGGTCGGCTCTCCAATGTAGTCATCCCCCGTACTCCTTTTCTGACAACATCATCTTGATCTAACGATCCAACCGTTACTCTTAATACTTGGCAGCATACATCCTTCTGACTTAGACTATAATACATCTGAAGCCGCATCCAACCATGCTTGCCGTCCGCACAAGATGAATGATCGGTTAAGGTTTTCTAAGGGCTCTCCCTTACACTTGCATTTTCATGAAAGCTTTCTCTGGACTCAACTAATAAAGCTTAACTCTAAGACACTAACGACGTCTTTAAGGATGTCGAACGAAACGTAGGTGAGTCCCTCACCATCCGTTTCATAAATACTTTTTCAAACAATCATATTTCCCATTTCACTTACCTGGCGGAAACCACGATCGCCCATCATGGCATATCGTAATCTCAATCAAACCATATACCAATAACGTATTATCCCCCAACCAATACCATATATCACAATCAACATGAACTACTATCAAAGAATCATGCATTACTATCATGAAACCATTCAATCAACAAGCAAGGCATGCATAACATAATGAGTTAAAACCCAAAATACCTGGAAATGGGACCTTGAGAGGCTATGGAGGTTCAAATTATTCTAACTAGAAAGCTTACTTAACCAGTAGTCGCCCGACACTTTTAATATGGCGCGTTGACATTCAATTCCTCTTAAGGACATGAGGTGGAAAGATGTCCTTTCTTTCCACAAGTATAAAAAGTGATGGACTTTGGAAACTTTCTTCGGCAGGCTCTATCCATATGATCTCCTACCCCACATACATAACATGATGCTAAACTTTTCTTTGATTGTCTGCCATTGTTTCCCCTTCGAGTTTGTTTTCGTCTATGATTCCTTTGGCTGATACCCCGTGGCCCATATGAACATTGACCCTTAATATGTTGAGGTTCCTCTGTTGATTTCAACATAGCTTGTTCTGCAATCATCCCATCCTCTACATTTACCGCCCGCTCCACAAGCTGATATAAGCTATAAAACTCAACCACTTGTAATAGGCTCCATAGATCTGGCCGTAATCCTCTCAAAAATCTTCGTATTATGGCACCCTCATCGCCTGGCTAATATGGAGAGTACTTCCTCAGTCGAGTAAATTTAGCTTCGTATTCTTGGACATTTCTTCTTCCCTGAGTTAGTTCTAGGAATTGGGTCTCCAATCGGTCTCGTACTTCAGGTGGGAAATACTTCCGCTTAAACTCCTTTTGGAAATCCTCCCATCCTACACATCTTTCTCCATAATATTTCTCCACATGTATCTCACCAGTCTGAAGCGTCCTTAGTTAAGTAATAAACAACAATTTCCTTCTTAAACTCTTCTGGACATTGAGTCGCACTAAAATTCTTTGTTAAATCTCTCAACCAGGCTTTAGCTTAAAAGGGGTTAGTGCCTCTAGGGTATTCTATGGTTCCAAATTTCTTCATCATGCTAACCATCTTAAGATAATTGGATAGGAATACTAGTCAAGGATTAGATGGGCATTCTACCATTGTTTGATGATGTTGATTAATTCGATCCAATAAACCATACACCAAGGTAGTAAGTGGATTTGCATACCTCACAGTTTCCTTTCCAACTTCATGATCCTCATTAGGTAGCTCAGGCATAACACTTCTTGGAATATCCGAATCATCCTCTTTATAGTCCCTCAGCTCATCAATTATCCTTGGGTGTCAAGGCTTTGTCTGGTGGGTTCACGGGTATTACTAGAAACATCAGATATCTCCATGTCCAAGTGTCGCATTACATTTCCAGACTCTTGTTGCTTATTTTCTTGTTGAGCCCCCTCGGGTTCTTCTCCACAAAACCATTTTGAAGACATTCTGCACCGTTACCAAGGTTATGTCCTAATCCCATCCTACCTAATAAAAGGAGAATGCTGGCTTCCTACACTGCCTTTTGCGACATCTTTGACTCGATAAAACATTTGAAAACAGAGTCCCATGTGAACATGCAGAACCATGCTCATATACCACCTTCGTTGTAACACCCCTGATTAGGATTAGGTCAAAGTCAACTAATCTGCCATGCAACAATCAAACAAGAACATGCACGACAAACTAGCTAAGCATAACAAAATGTCCCAACAGGAGATGCTACAACTATGCTCCCAAACACTCGACCCGAGGTTTCCAGAACCAATCCGGAATCCCAAGATCAAACATTTGAAAACATGTATCTTAACGGACCCAAATTAAGGCTTTGCAACCCGCTTTCAGATTTTCTAGTTGGTTCGTCCCGGACGAGGACTAGTACCATATGGAACCCCAAGTACTTGGCAAACATACTTTATTCATATAGTACTTAGGTTCAAATACATAAAACATATATACGACCGCCCATTTCTAAACCGTACTTATTAAAATACATACTCATTTCCAAAAGGCACAAACTCCGCCAGTAGCACAGCTCCTTAACCCGACATATATCCACTAAGGTTTACCTGCAAAACAAAGAGTCTAATGAGCAACAAATTTGCTCAGTGTGTCGGGTTCCCTAAGATTAGTCTTCCCCCCCCCCCCAATGCACAGTGGTTATGAAACAATCAATCAATCACTATTCATGCATCATGCAATGCAACACACATCCAATTCCTCGAGGGTTGTTGATCTCGTTGGCCATTCCACAAACCACAATCCATCACACAACCTCTAGGCTGGGCACATTGTCGGGTCGGTCAAGGGTCTCACTCCGAGCCCAAGACTTCACGCAGCTGGACAAGGGTCTATCGCAAATGTGAAACAACCATAAGCCGGTCACAAAGACTTCACGAAGCTTATGGCAGTCCATACCCCAACCGCATCGTCATACAGCAAGCTCCTCCCGGAGATCAACCCAGACAGGGCTTAGTGTCTAGCCTGGGAACAAGTCCCGCACAGATCACCGGGTAGAGGAGTACCATCAACCATCACAACAGTCAAAAACACCACAATATCTCAGGTTCCTGACCAAGCGAACCCGGGACAAACAAGTTATGTCGTCCAAACCGAGGTTCAAACGATACAACACACAACATGCATATAACATCACATCACAACATATATGTTATACCCTCCGAGCTGAGGCCCAAACTGTAGAACCCAATATTTCTCACAACATGCATCACACAATCATCAATCAATACGTAAATAACATGCCATCAATCATCATGCATTCACTATCACATAATCATCAATATCACACAAATCACGCAATTCTCTTGATTTTCAGGCGCTAGTCGCTCCTAACTAACCATCTTTTAACCCGAGACTTACCTTAGATTTCTAGCACGGTTTTGGCTAAGGAAAAACAGTGACCGAACGTAGCCAACCCTAACAACCTACAGAAATCCTGGTTCCAGAACAATCGAATGCACGATCGGTATGGTCGGATAAACGATCGGAAACTAAAGCACACGAAAAAACACGATTTTTGATCGACCGGCTTACCTTAAAACTTCCAGATCGTCGTTCACGGTGGTTTCTCGGCAGCAACCTACTTGGGCACGATGAAACTCTCCAAAAACTTATTTGGGCACGAGAGAAAATCTCCAGAACACGCTCAGAACATCGTTTGCATGGTCGGACGGGGTTTTGCTACGGTCGGATAAGGTTTTTCGTGTGCAAAATTTTGTCTAACGGTTGGGAAACTATGACACAGTCCCAAGTGTTATTTATAGGGTTAAAGGCACGAAGGGATGGGGTTTGGCACAAGAGAAATGTTGTTGGCCGCATGCACGAGCTGTCGGCTGGTTAGAAACTGCTGGACACAACGCTTGGCCCGCGTGCTGACACGTGTCGAGCTGCTTCTGCTGAAGCAGGCACGGTGGCTGGTGAAGCAGGCACGCAGGCACGCTGCTGGTCACCGTCCGGACGTGCCTCACACAGATCTGAACATATCCGGATGTGCTAAACAGTGCCCGATCGGATCAGAACATGCCGGGGCGTTCGTTTCTCATATCCGAGCGTGCCAAACAGTGCCCGAACAGTCGGGAAAAATATTTCTCTGAGAAAAATTCAATTTTTTTCGGGGAATATTCTTACCATTTTTTTAAGACCATTTTACCTTCAATGGTTTAAAAATAAGTTTCCCGACTAATTTCCCGATCATCTAAGACGTTTTGAGTCGAACCGTCGGCATTTCCAATCCAGTAAATTCTCTAACGAATCTTCCCGTGCCGCTACTTCTCCATAATTCCTACTTTGAATTTTGGCTCTACCCATCCCTTACACAATCCTCCATACGTCGATCGTTCACACAAACCATCCTTGGTTTGTTTTCTCGGCCTTTATCCTTCTTCGATCATTCACTAGATCTCGCCGTTTCCTAATTCTTATTGAGGGTTATTACAATGTCTCTACGAAACAAGATTGCATGATTTCACCAATTGGATGCTGAGAGCTTTCATGCAGTTTGGAAAAGATTCAGGGAGTACCTAAATGATTGTCCTTATCATGGGTTCTCAGATTGGAATCTCCTTAACATTTTCTATAATGGGTTTGAGGAGAAGTATCATAATGCTATGGACACCGCGATCAATGGTGATTTCATGACCAAGACTATGGAGGAAGCTTACATGATGGTGAATAACATGGCTAATAGTCAGGCCAATCACAGATCAGACTATGATCATGGTAGAGGAGTTGTGTCATCAATTGCGAAGAGAATTGATGATCAACAGTCAAAGCTCGATAAGCTAATGAGGAGAGATCAGCAGGGAGTGAACTTTGTTGGAGAGCAAAACGATACACCTATTCTTCAAGAGCAGAAGATAAGACAGATGTATCAGGAATTCATGTCTTAGGAGCTGAATGTGGACAAGCAGATGTGAATTACATTGGAGGTCAAGGGAACTTTGGTAATAGAGGTTTCAACCAACACAACCAAATCCAAAACAAGTCATACCAAAAGAATCAGAGTGTCTTCATCTCTGGATTTCTGAATAAGAATCAGAATAGTGGCTATCAACAGAAGCAGTTTGGTTAAAGAGGATTCAAGAACAACTATCAGACGGGGTATCAGATTCTGAAACAAGGACAGTCTTCTGCGTCTTCTCAAGATAGTGATCCGAAAAAAATGATTCACCAAGTGCTAGAAAATCAGACTATGTCTGCTGTGGAGATCAATCAGAAAGTCGATAGCATGTACAGTGACCTCAATGGGAATTTTGAGGCTATGAGCGTTTGAATGAAGATGGTAGAAACACAGGTTGCTCAGACTTATGCGAACAACAGAGCTCCCCCAGGTGTCATTCCAGCCAAACCGGAGAAGAATCCGAATGAATACTGAAATGCTACCACAGTTCGAAGCGGAGAAACGATTGAAAAATCATCTAGGACGCCGATCGATCAATCCCAGCCAGAGGATCGATCGATCCCTGTATCAGAAAACCATAGAAAATTGTGAAATTTAGCGATTGATCGATCATCTGGCGCGATCGATCGATCAGAAAAAAAGGACAAGGATTGATCGATCCCTGTCCCTGGATCGATCGATCCCTATCTTGATGAGAGGGTAACGAATTTTCGCGATGAAACGAATGCGCAGGAGATTGAGGATCAGTAAGTGCCACCCCCACCTTATGTTCCCAAGCCTCCATATCCTTCTAGACCCCGTTAAAAGATTAAAGAGCATGAGTATGAGAAACTAAAGAATCTAGTTGGTGAATTACATGTGCGATTGCCTTTCGTTGAAACACTCAAGATGGTACCTTCTCTTAAGAAGTACATGAAGGAGATTCTCTCATATCTCATGACTTTAGAACAAGGTGAACTATAAGCCCACAAAGATGTCCTTGATACTTGCAGATAGATCAATTTGGAAGCCCATAGGTATTCTCGATAACATTCCTGTTGGTGTTGGGAAAGGCTATGTATACACTGATTTCATAGTCTTGGAGCTTGACGAAGAACCCAAGGATCCTATCATCTTGGATAGACCATTCTTATCTATTTTTAGAGCGATGATTGATGTTCAGAATGGTCCAAATGATCTGTAGTTGGGTAAACTAGATGTGCGTTTCAATCTCGAGAAGTCAACCAAGTAGCTTACCATAGATGGGCAAACATTTTGGGTTGACACATTGACTGAGGTGATTGAGGAGGTTGTGGAGGAACCTTATATTGAGGAATCTTTCCAAATTTCCTAATCACGAGTTGACAAAGAGGAAGGTCTATTGAGTAAAGACACATTGGAGATTGCTGAAAAGAATGACGTCAAAGAAGTTCTGGATGGAGACGTTCTTTCTACAGTGAGAAAACTCAAGACCAAAAAGAAAGTGAAGCAAAAAGAGCACAATACTAAGGAGTCTTCTGAGTTGACCTTGATCCCTCTAGGATGCGATGGAGGTGCTATTGAGTACAAAGTGAAGCGCAAAGGCAGATTCAGACCTTTCTCCAAGGTCAAGGCCATCCTTACACCAGAGTTTAAAGAGAAAGGAGCAACTGCTATAAAGAAGGCTATGAGCAACATCCTTGATCTGAAGATTTTCGCTGGTGGAGCTTGCTTTGGGGCGAGTTCCAAGGCCCTTCCGGACTGATCCATCACCACTACAGTCAGGCTCGTGACTTTAAACAAGCGCTGATTGGGAGGCAACCCACCAGGTAATTTTCTTTTTCTTTTTAGTTAGCATTATAGTGTTTTTGGCTTCCGTGCTTTGGTTTTTGGTGCTTTTTACATCTTTCGTGTTTTTAGCCTTTGAATTGCATAAAAAAGATCACCAGAGAGACGGACAGGGATCAATCGATCCCTGTCCATGGATCGATCGATCCCTGTCTCATTTACGAGGCTACATCACACGTTTTCAGGTAAGTTTATTTTTTCCCTTTTCTTTTGATCTTGATTTAATTTTTCTTTTCTTTTGCTACTTACCCCTTCCTTGAATTTGTTTCACACCGAGACGGTGTGAGATAAGTCTGGGGGGGAGGATACTAATGTTTTTCTTTTNTTTTGGTGTTGTTTGAGTCTTTTTGATGTTGTTATTGAGTCAGTTTATGGATTGTTTGTGCTTTATGATGATTTTAGACTATTACCTCTGCGCATTGCACTTCATTTATATTCTCATCAACCATTTCATTTGGAGTTTTAGCGCAGGCAAACCGGAATAACTCATGACAAAACTCTCCACCAGAAATCTCTGGAACTCAGACTTTTGTCTGAAATGTTATTAACTCTATTTTATTTGGCTTACTAATGAACTTAAATGCTTTGATCCAAGAACTTAAAATCAGGAATCAAACCCATCATTGAGGATTACATTCCCATTTCTTTTTCTACCATCCATTTCGATAATCCGTAGTTACCAGACTCATCTTTAGTCTGGCACCACACCCTTACCTTATCTCCTTGAATCTCCATGCATTTCTTTTTCATCTTTTGTGCACACATGTGTAAAAACAATGGAGAGAATAGGGTAGACATGATTCTTCTAATTGCTTAGGTAGGATTTTACATTTTAGGTGGTTTAGACACGGTCCTGAGTATCTGATTTCTCGGTGTTGGGTGTTTAGGTGGTTTAGATGGATATGTTGCATTTCTTCATGTTGTATGGGTGTTTTAGAGTTTAAAAATGTCATTGATACGCTAATTTGAATTCGTTCTATAAAAAATGAAATTTTTTTAATTTCTTCATATCTGGTTTAGAAATTAGCATTTGCATATTATTTTATTGATTGGATTCACCCTGAAGAATGCACATATCTAGTTTACTTTTTGATCGGTGGTTTGTACTTGGGTAGTTAGGGGACATGGATATCAATATACTCTTTCTCTCCTACGATTTTGCATAATGTCTTGCATCTTGACAAAGCTCTTGATACCCAAAACACTATAAGCCTCACCACTAAAATCCTTGAATACCTAGCCTAATTTCCTGATTATGAGTTCTTTGGTGAAAAGTTTCACGCCCATCTTAAATGAATGTAGAGAGTTATTAGCATGGAAGCTGAGTTTGCAGGTTTAGATTTTAGAGTATGGATGAGCTTGGGAGATTATGCAGCGATTCTTGGGGAGAATGTTCTAACCTAGGATCAATTCACATATCAACTTTGTAGGTGAATAACATTAACGAGTCAGAAAAGGTGATAACGTTTTTGATAAAACCTAATCGATTAAACATCTAAATCATGCAAGTCTAAGAACTATATATTACCTATTGTAAAACATTCAAACTAATCAAATAATATCATGTAAACACAAAATCATAAAGAAAATTAAGCAATTATATTAATCAAAGGAGAGAAAGGATAGATAAAACAGAGATGGATAGATGGAAGAGTTATTGATGAAAGATGAGTCCTTGAGGAGGTAATGTGTTAGCATTTTATAGGTTTTTATCATGGTTTTTAGTCGAGAAATATGGTTTTTAGTATGTATTTGGCTCTCTTTGTAGCAGATTTGTGTTCTTTAGTTTGTTACAGGAATCGAGCTTGAATGTGTAGAAAGATCGTATTTTGGACGAATTTCAAGCATCAAAAGAAGAACCATACCGAACTTATTGTGAACCAGATTTCATAACAAAAACCTAAACTCGTGTTTAAACTTTCATTACGCTGTTTTTCTGAGTTTTGAAAACAAGAGAGAGATTTCTAACCCTTGGAAGAAGAACCATCTTCCGTACTTAGAATCTGAGAAGAATTCTAAACCTTTACTCATTATTTTTGATCAATACAATCATGTCTCTCTCTGATTTGATTTGTGTTTATTCTCTAATCATGAGTGAGTAGTTTGTTTGTTGAGTTTAGGGTTCTCACATAGGTATTACATGATTGTTGACGTAGAATTGTATGATTAGGGCTTTAATCAAGTGGAACTTTATCTAGGATTATGCTTAATGCTGAAATTAACTTGATCACTTAGTTTCTGATTTTAGATTGTTTAACGCCTGAAAAGTGTTCGATTAAATGCATGAATGAATCCTAAATGAGTAATTTATCTTACGCCAATGAAAGTTGATGTTTAAGTGAATTGTGAACTTATGAAACTTGTTTAGAATGCATGATTAGAATCCGAGAGTCAACAGAAGTTAGTCTCAAGGTTTCTAATACACAAGGAATTGATACTACAGAAGTAGATCGATTCTATATTAGTGTTTAAGTTCAAGACGGTTTTAAACTTGTTGCCTGATCATCAATTCGAATCAACAATGAAATGTTTTTCTGAAAATACCCAATGTCCATCTCTTCTTTGATTGATTTACAACCTGCAGTCGTTTGCTTGCTTTCTTTGCTTCTTGATTTTGTTTTATTGCATCTTTTACAAAATATCCTTTTCGCTTTAGCCCGTGTTTGATCTAAAATTCTTCGTGCTACTTTTGGTCTCTGTGGATTCGATCGCGAATCACTACATCGTACTTTCTGTGCGCTTGCAGTGTTATCTCGGGCGAAAACCTGAGCTATCAACTTTTCTGGCGCCGTTGTCGGGGACCAATAGGTCGTCTTAGAACTTAGGATCATTGCGTGCCTAAGACATTTTTCTTTATTGTGTTTAATTTCTTCTTTTTCTTCTTTATTTTTGTACTTTCAGGTGCATGATCGAGCCTCATACTAGAAGCCAAGGAATCATGAATCTTCTTGATTTTAAGCCGAAACCTGGATGTCTAGAGAGACAGAAAAACAAGGAGAATCTGCTGGAGGTTATTGAGGAATTTGAGTTCGCAGAAATCATGTGTGACAACATGGAGAACCTTCAAGTCCATCAAAATGCTCTCTTTCCTGGAGTCCTTCCAGGATGTGACCCACTTGTTGAAGGTGATGCTAATGCTGGTGCTCAACAAATTGGCCAGCAGAATGTTGCAGCTGTGGGGAAACAACGCGCAAATCAACCTCAACAAAGGGTGACTCTGGCGCAGTATGATACTCATGAGGAATTCTATGCGAATCGTGTTGGGATTTGTCCGCCTCCCATCGAAAGGAGAGACTTAGAGATCAAGAGTGGTCTCATTAACTTGGTGCAGCAGAATCAGTTTCATGGGTTGCCATCCCAGAACCCTACCATTTGGATAAATTTGAAGCCTTATGCAATACTATCCAACACAATGGAGTACCTATTGAAGCTCTAAAATGCAGGTTATTCATTTTCTCATTGAATGACAAGGCTATGAGATGGTAAATGGTCTAGAGCCTGACTCCTTGAAGACATGGGACGAGATCAAGGTTGCTTTTCTTGGGCATTTCTTCACGAAATCGAGGTCCATGTCTCTCTGAAACAAGATTAGTGGATTTCACCAATTGTGTTCTGAGAGTTTTAATGCAGCTTGGGAAAGATTCAAGGAATACCTCAATGATTGTCCTCATCATGGGTTCTCATATTGGAATTTCCTCAGCATTTTCTACAATGGGGTTGAGGAGAAATATCAAAATGTTATGGTCACCGCAAGGAATGGTGATTTCATAACCAAGAATGTAGAAGAAGCTTATATGCTAGTGAACAATATGGCGAATAGCCAAGCTAATTGGAGATCCAATTTTGATCGCGATAGAGGGGTTGTATCATCAGACACGAAAAAAATGATGATTTATATTCAAAGCTCGATGAGCTAATGAGAAGAGATCAGCAGGGAGTACACTTTGTTGGAGAACAGAATGAAGCACATGTTCTTCAAGAGAAGAAAATGGGATAGATGTATCACGATTTCATGTGTGAAGAGTTGAATGGTGGACAAGCAGATGTGAATTATATTGGTGGTCAAGGGAACTTTGGTAATATAGGTTTCAACAAAGAGAACCAATTCTCGAACAAGCCGTACCAACAGAATCAGATGTATTCAACTCTGGGTTTCAGAACAAGAATCAGAGTAGTGGTTTCGGAAACAGTGACTATCAACAGAAGCAGTGTGGTTCAGGAGGATTTAAGAACAACTATCAGTAAGGGTATTAGAATCAGAACCAAGGAGCATCATCTTCATCTTCTGAAGACAGTGATCTGAAGAAAACGCTACACCAAATGTTGGAAAATCAGAGCAAGTCTGCTGCGGACATCAATCAGAAAGTTGATAATATGTACAGTGATCTCAATGGGAAGTTTGAGGCTATGAGTGTTCGAATGAAGATGCTGGAAACACAGGTTGCTCAAACTTCTGCGAGCAACAGAGCTCCACTAGGTGTCGTTCCAACCAAACTGGAGAAGAATCAAAAGGAATACTGTAATGCTATTACAGTTCGGAGTGATAAAGAGGTAAAAAAATCGTCCAAAAAATAAGGACAAGGATCGATCGGTCCTTGTCCCCAGATCAATCAATCCTTGGCCAATAAGGCTTTTGGACAGAAGGACAAGGATCGATCGATCGATATCCCAGGATCGATCGATCCCTGTCCTGACGTGAGTGCATCGAATTTTCCCGATGAATTGAATGCACAGGAGGTAGAGGAAGAGTATGTACCACCCCCGCCTTACATACCCAAGCCATCATATCCTTTTAGACCCTGTCAAAAGATCAAGGAACGCGAGTATGAGAGGTTAACGAATCATTGGTGAATTACATGTCCGATTGCCTTTCGTAGAAGCAGTCAAGATGGTGCCTTCTCTTAAGAGGTACATGAAGGAGATTCTTTCAGATTGCATGACTTTAGAACAAGGTGTATCAGTTCTTACTATGGAGTGTAGCGCAGTTCTTTAGAACATCGCACCGGAGAAATGATGTGTTAGTATTTTAGTAGTTTTTATTACGGATTTTACACGAGATTTATGGTTTTTAGTATGTATTCGGATCTTTTTGGCGCGGATTTGTGGTCTTCATTTTTTTTACAGGAATCGAGATTGGATGTGCGAAAAGAATATATTTTGGATGGATTTCAAGCATCGAATGAAGTTTTCTTGAAGGCTGGAAAACATCCAGAAATATGGACAAGGATCGATCGATCTCTGTCCCTGGATTGATCGATCCCTGTCCCGATTTTCAGACCGATTTTACGAAGAACCAGACCGAACTTATTTTGAACCGGATTTGAATACTAAGACCTAGACTCGTGTTTCCTGTTTCATTATGCACTTTTACAGACTTTTAGAGAGCAGAGATTGATTTTGTAACCGAGGGAGAAGAGGCATCTTTGTACTTCGATCTGAGAAGCTTTCAGAACCCTTTTACTCTTGTTTTTGTTAAATACAATCATGTGTCTCTTGAATT
>OVAN01004027.1:13772-27054 GCA_900406275.1 Anastatica hierochuntica
ATCATGAGTGAGTAGTCTGATCGTTGGGTTTAGGTTTCTCACATAGGGATTCATGAATTGTTGATGTATAATTATATGATTAGGGATTTAATCTAATGGATCTTCATCTATGATTGTTTGTAATGCATGAAATTAAATTGATCCTTTAATTTCTGAACTTAAGTAATTTAACGCCTGGAAAGTGTTTGTTTAAATGCCTGAAAGAATCTTAGATGAGAAATTCTTCTTAAGCCAATGGAAATTGATGTTTAAGTGAACTGTGAACATATAAAACCTGTTAGTAATGTATGATTAGAAATTGAGAGTCAACGGAAGTTAGTCTCGAGATTTCTAATACATAGGGAGTTGATACTACAGAAGTAGATCAGTTCTTCATTAGTGTTTGAGATCAAGACGGTTTCAAACTTGTTCCCTAGTCTATAATTTGAATCAAAAATAAATTGTTTCCCTGAGAATACCCGATGTCAAACACTTCTTTGATATATTTACAACCCCATCGTTGCTTCCTACGTTTTTTGCTTTCTTAAGTTCGATATTTGCATCATCTCAAAAGACACCTTTTTAGCTTTAGCCCGCTATTTGATTCTACATTTTTCGTGCTACCTTTTGTCTCTGTGGATTCGATCCCGAACAACTAAAACGTACTCCTGTGCAGTTGCAGTGTTTTCTCGGGCGAAAACCTGAGCTATCAAGAAACGCGAAGATCCAGGTCCTTTTATTTTACCTTGCAAGATTGGATCGCTTACTTTCGAGAGATGTTTGTGTGACTTGGGCTCTGGAGTTAGTTAGATGTTGTTGTCTATCTCGCAGAGGGTGAATATGGTGAACTATAAGCCCATGAAGATGTCCTTGATACTTGTTGATAGATTAGTTCGAAGGCCAGTGGGTATTATAGACAACATCCCTGTTGGTGTTGGCAAAGGCTATGTGTACACTGATTTCGTAGTCTTGAAGCTCGCCAAAGTACTCAAGGATCCAATCATCTTGGGTAGACCATTCTTGTCTACTTCTAGAGCGATGATTGATGTTCATAATGGTCAAATTGATCTGCAGTTGGTTAAATTGGGTGTGTGTTTCAAGCTCGAGAAGTCAACAAAAAGGCCTACCATTGATGGCATACATTTTGGGTGGACACATTCACTGATATGATTGAGGAGTCTGTGGAGGAACCTTACACCGAGGATTTGTTTCATATTTCTTTATCATGAATTGACAAAGAGCATGGTTTGTTGAGTAAAGACACATTGGAGATTGATGAAAATTTCCACGTCAAAGAAGTTGTGGATGGAGACGTTCATTCTACTGTGAGAAAACTCAAAACCAAAAGGAAGGAGAAGCAGAAAGAGCACGCGGTTAAGGAGGATTCTGAATTGACTTTGATCCCTCAAGGATGTGATGGAAGTGTGATTGAGTACAAGGTGAAGAGTAGAGGGAAATTCAAACTTTTCTCCAAGGTTTGGGCCATCCTCACACCAGAGTTTAAAGAGAAGGGCAAAGCTGTGAAGAAATGGATGAACAACATCCTTCAAGTGAAGATTTTTGATGGAGGAGCTTGCTTCGGAGCGAGTTCAAAGACCCTTCAAGATTGATCCATCAGCACTACAATTAGGCTCGTGACTTAAAAAAAAAGCGCTGAGTGGGAGTCAACCCACTAGGTAGTTTTCTTTTTCATTTTAGTTAGATTGGTATTGTTTTTTCGTTTTTGTGTTTTGGTTTTTGGTGCTTTTGACGTTTTTCGTGTTTTTCTCTTTAGTGTTGCAGGAAAAAGGTCCCCAAATAGAAGGAGAGGGATCGATCTATCCCAGTCTAGGATCAATCGATCCTTGTCCCAATTACGAAGCTATATCACGCGACTTGAGGTAAGTTTGCTCTTTCCTTCTTATTTTCATTTATGTTTTATTTTTCTTTTTATTTGGATTTTTCTTGTTATTTGTTACTTACCCCTTCCTTGGATTTGTTTCAGACCGAGACGGTGTGAGATAAGTCAGAGGGAGGTTACTTATGCTTTTCTTTTTCTTTTGGTGTGATGTTTGAGTCATTTTGATGTTTTCATTGAGTCAGTTTTATGGATTGTTTATGCTTTATGATGATTTCAGACTATTATCTCTGCGCATTCCACTTTATTTATATTCTCATTGACCATTTCATTTGCGCTTTTAGCGCAGGCAAACCGGAATAACTTATGATCAAAGTTCCCACCAGAAATCTCTGGAACTCAGACTTTTGTTTGCAGTGTTATTAACTCTATTTATCTGGGTTACTAATGAACTTAATTGCTTTGACCCAGGAATTTGAAATCAGGAAATCAAATCCATCATTCAGGATTACATCCCCTTTTTCTATCATCCTTTCCGGTAATCCTGAGTGACTAGACTCATCTTTATTCTGGCATCACACCTTTACCTTATCTCCTTGAATCTCCATGCATTTCTTTTTTTTTATCTTATATGCACACATGTGTAAAAACAATGGAGAGAATAGGTAGACATGATACTTCTAATTACTTAGGTAGGATTGAACAAATTAGGTGGTTTAAATACGGTCCTGAGTGTCTGATTTCTCGGTGTTGGGTGTTTTAGAGGTTTAGATGAATATGTTGCATTTCTTCATGTTGTATAGGTATTGTAAAAATTAAAAATGCCATTGTATTGCTAATTTCTACCAGATTTTCATATGTATAGAAAAACGAAAATTAAATTCTTTTCTTCATATCTGGTTTAGAAATTAGCATTTTCATATATTTTTTTTGAATGCACCCTGAAGATTGCACGTATTAGGTTTACTTGTTGATTGGTGGTTTGTACTTGGGTAGTTAGGGAACGTGTATATCAATATACTCTTTCTCTCTTGCGATTTTGCATAATGTTTTGCATCCTGGCGCATATTTGATACCTGAAACACTCTAAGCCTCACCACTAAAAGGCTTGATTACCTAGTCCGAATTCCTGTTTAAGAGTTCTTTGGTGAAAATGTTTCACGCTTATCTTGAATGAATGTAGGGAGTTATCAACATGAATGATGAGCTTGTAGGTTCAGATTTTGGAGTATGGATGGGCTTGGGAGGTCATGCAGAGATTCTTGGGGAGAATGTTCTAATTGTCCTAAGTCTAAGTAGTCAGCGAAAGTAGTGCAGAGTAAGGTCTACTGATAACATAAGGTGCATTCGGTTTTCAAACTTCTTTTCCCGTAGGCTAATCTTTGTTTCCTTTACTTGAGGACACACAAAGATTCAAATCTGAGGGATTTGATGTGTTAGCATTTCATAGGTTTTTATTTCGGTTTTAAGTCGAGAAATATGATTTTTAGTATGTATTTGGCTCACTTTGGAGAGAATTTGTGTTCTTTAGTGTTTTTACAGGCTTCGAGATTGAATGTGCGGAAAGATCATATTTTGGAGAAATTTCAAGCATCGAAGGAAGTCTTTGTGAAGAGAAAAAATGTCCTGACAGAAGGACAGGGATCGATCGATCCTTGTCCAGGATCGATCAATCCCTGTATCGATTTTCCCAGACCGATTTTGAAGTACCAAACCGAACTTATCGTGAACAATATTCCATAACAAAAACCTAGACTCGTGTTTACATTTTCATTATGTTGTTTTTTTGAGTTTTGAGAGCAAGAGAGAGATTTGTAACCCTTGGGAGAAGAATCATCTTCCGTACTTCGAATATGAGAAGAATTATGAACCTTTACTCTTTATTTTTGATCAATACAATAATGTCTCTCTCTGATTTGATTTGTGTTTGTTCTTTGATCATGATTGAGTAGATTGTTTGTTGGGTTTAAGGTTCTCACATAGGGATTACATGAATTGTTGACATAGAATTGTATGGTTAGGGATTTAATCAATTGGATCTTTATCTAGGATTGTGCTTAATGCTGAAATTAACTTGATCACTTAGTTTTTGATCTTAGGTTGTTCAACGCATGAACAGTGTTCGATTAAATGCCTGAATGAATCATAAATGAGTAATTTATCTTAAGCCAATGGAAGTTGATGTTTAATTGAATTGTGAACTTATCAAACTTGTCTAGAATACATGATTAGAATCCGAGAGTCAACGGAAGCTGGTCTCAAGGTTTCTAATACATAGGAAATTGATACTACGAAAGTAGATCAATTCTATATTAGTGTTTGAGTTCAAGACGGTTTTAAACTTGTTCCCTGATCATCAATTCGAATCAACAATGAAATGTTTCCCTGAGAACACTAAATATCCAACTCCTCTTTGATTGATTTATAACCCGTAGTCGTTTGCTTGCTTTCTTTGCTTCTTGATTTTTATTTATTCCATCTTTTACAAAACATCCTTTTCGCTTTAGCGCGTGTTTGATATGAAATTCTTCTTGCTACCTTTGGTCTCTATGGATTCTATCCCGAACAACTACATCGTATTTTCTGTGCGCTTACAGTGTTATCTCAGACGAAAACCTGTGCTATCAGGAGGCTACAAGGGCACGAACCCTAAGGTTTTTTCCCCTGCCTCCGAAGGATCTAATTTTATCTATTAAAACCTAAACTCTCTCTCTCTCTCTCTCTCTCTCTCTCTCTCTAAATATATGGCTAAAAGCAAGTGTAAATAATGTTTCCGAAAATATGTCAAATTCGGTTAAATCGGGTCTGTAAACCTCCAACTTGGTTCTTATTGTAAAGTGGTATTGGTTTTACATCTTTTGCTTGAATTGGCATAGTATAGACCAAAATGAATCTGGAGAATGACTGGTTCAAAGTTCAATTTATTTTCCTTTTATTTTGGTCATTCTACGCACTCTTCACTTGGGAGACAAATAGAGAAATCTATAGTAAAATCAATGTAATTCTTTGTTTACTGCCCCAAATAACATGAAACCACTAGGATATGTAAGATAACTCAATGCTCGAGCTCTTGTAAAATTTTCATCAAAATCAATTAAGGCAAAGGCCTTCGTCTTGGATGATACTTCTGATTCTCAAAAACTGTCTAGAAATTGGCTTTTGACAATATATTATTTTCCTGAATTAATTTGAAACACCAAAAATACAAAAAAAACACCTCTAATCGTGAGAGTTTTAAAACATATTAATAAAAAAATACTAAAATCTACTGCAAAAGTTATAAGATATTGGTTATTAGGTGCACGATCCTAAAATGTGAGAGGATGTACAAGTGGAGATTGAGGATGAATTGGACCACTTGGTGAGTTTGTACATATCTTTTAATACAAAGGAAATTTCCAGGAATTGATTGACGTGGAAGCTAAGACTTACTCTCAAACTGGCAGTAGGATTGTCGCGTATAGAAACTCTGATATTATGATCTTGGAGTCCCTGACTCTAGAGATTATCGAGATATCTTTGGTTAGTTCTTTGGCTGGAAATTTGAATCAAGAAAACTCATTGAACAAAGACTAGATCTTGATGCCATCGATACCTTAGAGTCCCTTCGAGTTACTGGTAGAAGCATTGCGAAGTCGAGAAAGATTCAAGATACCACAAAGAAGATGTGGCTATCCAACGAGTAAGTGGAGGGAGATGACAGAGTACTTACCCATGTATCAGTTAGAATACAACACATATGTTGAAATCGTGAACCCCTTGATGTGAAGTTACAGACAACCCTACACTCAGAATGCGTAGAGTGGTGTGAGAGGCATATGCCAAGGCCCAACTTCTTCCATATGGCCATAGATTTTTGCAGTGAACAAGGTGTTGGATGAGACAGAGCACCAATGAAGAATGATGGGTCAAAAGGGTTTCAGAACAACATAGAGTGAAAGTTGATTTTCTATGGAGTGTTTAGGGGAGTATCATCAATGGGGATATGAAAGGATGACTATCCTTTCATGCATGATTTTCGGTGATGTATGTGGAATGATATGATCCAACTGAGGCTTATTTCCGTTTATGTGGGGAGACCATGCACAACATGTGATTGTATTTGTAGATGCAAAGATAATCATATCTCATGAACTACATGGTGTGTCGATGTTGTGAGGGAAGTAGACATTAGGCACTAAATTGTGCAAGAACACACGATTGCAAACCCGCACCAGCTTCATCACACCATCACCTTGCCCCTTTTGAGGCGAGCCATGGATGTTATGGGAGAAGAGTAAAGACCATGTCCCACAATCCTTACTAAAATGTCGGGATGTCTAAGAATATATACAAGAGGATAAGTTAAGCTACCTTAGTAAAATTGGGGAATTCTACTTAGTAAATACAAATATTCAAGCCACTTAGCATAATTGAGTGTATTTTAGAGAAATGAGCATGTATAGATTAAAAGGCTAAGCTAGAATAAGATTTACTCGAGAATTTGTGATTTTTAGAATTGTTAATGGTTAGTCCAAACACTATTTATACTTGTATTTAGCCTTTAGCTTTGTAGAGTTAGATATTTCAAGAGTCCTTCAAGTCTAAGAGATAGTCATATGGCTAGAGGGGTCGATTTTCTTTATGCCCCAAAGGAATACAAGTTGTTCTTAATAAAATTAGACGTTTATCAGTTTCATCCTACCTTTTCTCTTTTAATTGATATGGATGCTTGTTATTCTTGTTAATTTAGTGTGTACGAGATATTAATTGATAAATTTGCATGCTAGAAAGTAGGTTTCATAGAGTATATTAACATGTGCTAATTGGATCAAACAATCAAGTAGGTTTTATTAATAACTTTATAACATTCTCTTAGAATTAATGCTATTCACTTGCGATAGTGGCTTGTAAATTGAATTTAGTTTAATATGCATTCCAAAAGCTTGATCACATATTTGGCAAGTTGGTTGACATGAGCATACTAGTTGCACTTCTAGTTGATCCATGTAGATCAGTGAATAATCATTCATGAACAAATTCATGCATGTTATTCTTCTATAACAACCATCGAAATTTGAGTCTATTGGTTGTTAAAGGCATAGTGCATGGGGTTCATAAGTGGAGTGGGTCTTCACCTGTGATTATTTTGAACACCTACGTTTTAAGCCGTTAATCTGAATCCCTCCTGCTTGTTAATGCTTTCTGCGAATTATGTGCTTCTCTAATGCATGTCTTTCATTCATTTTCTCTTGTTAATATGCATAATATATTAGGTCTTTCATTCATTTTCCCTTGTGAATATTCATAATATATTAGGTTCTTTGCATTTTAAAAATATAAAACCCAAAGGCATAACCCAAATTTATATTTTCTTCTTATCTTAGTATGAAATCTAAACCCTTACAATACTACTAGTCCTCATCAATATAATCTCTACATAATACTATGTATGTTGTGTGCTTGCGGCTAGGTTTTATTTGGGGGTTAAAACTGACCCCACATCAACTAATGAAACCCTTTTTCTTACTTAAATTATCTCACTCCATCATTCGATCGCAAATTTCCGCTTTTAGTGCATGGTTCATTCTATAGATGCTTGGATTGTTCCATAGATGTGAACCACTTCTGATAGACGTCGATAGTGGGTAAGGTTGGTCGATGATGAGGGAGTCTCCGAGTAAATATTTACACTACGAGAAACTAGTCAATTAACAACGACCATAATCGTCGTAAATTCGTTGTTAACTGACAATAACGATGAATTTACGACAAAAACCAACTCGTTGTTAACAGATCGTCATAAGTTCGTCGTTATATTTACGACGGTCATATTTCATCGTAATTCAGTTGTTAAAGTTACGTAGCTAAACAGTCGTAATTTAACAACGATTTAACGAGAAAATAAAGTTCGTCTCTAGCTCGTAATAAAGGTGATGAAAAATAACGAGATTTTAACGATATCTTTGGTGTATCAATTCGTCGTTAAGTCGTAGTTAAATTACAACGACTTAACGACGACTCTATAAAATATTAGTCGTTAAATAGTTGTAAATTAACTACGGTTTAACGACGATTATTAAAAACGTCATCAATAATTAGATGTTAAATAACACCGAATGTACAACAATTTTTTAATTAAAAACATAAGAAATTAAAATAAAAATCGTTTTTAAAATTAAATAAGAAATAAAATAAAGAAAAATATATAAATTTAAAAAAAAATACAATATTTTTATATATTATGATCTTATTCTAAATCTATGTCGACATCGCCGAAATACATCTCCATCGCATTCTCCGGATCAACGGTCTACTCATGCGGTGGTATCGAGGCCTCAACTTTAGTCTCCTTCATCTAACGGGCAATCTCCAAGTTGTCCACCGAACAGATCTCGAACATCTTGTCGTAGAAGCTGAACTGGCGATCGTACCACTCTTGTTTCGTCCATAGATCTGCGATCTCAGTGTGCGCTATCTTCAGCTCGTCCTGCATAGCTGCATGCTGGGACGACGTAGCTCGGTATGACAATGATGCTGCTCGGACATCCTGAATGGAGTCAATCCCCAAAACTCTCCTTTTTTGGGAGCAACCTGAAAAAAATAAATTTATAATTAAAAAAATTTTAAAATAATTACCTAAAATTAATATAAATAAATAAAAATTTACGTCCTCAAAAATACGGTCGAGCTCGGGAGTGGATAGAGGCTCGGACGTATGAGCAGTGCATCCAGGCGATAATTGAGATCGTTGATTCTTAATCTCAATCCACCTCGGCTCTACTTCATTGTAGATTCTCTTAGATTGTGCATCAACGAACTCGCTATTCTTCCGCTTATGCGTCTTCTCGAAGACTTGGTTGACAAACGGAAGATAACCCAATTGTTTGGCCTACAAAAAAATTAATAACTAAATATTATATATTATGTATATGAGTTAGTAAAATCTGTTAAAATTTTAATTCAAAAATTACTTACCATCTGAAGTCGTTGGCGAGCGAAAGAGATCTGGCCGGAAGTGTAAGGCATCTGCTTCTTGGTGCCATCCGGAGTGGTGGTGTTCCGTGCGGCGGAACATTTAGCCGCAATCGAAGCGGCATGTGCATCCCTCCAGTAGGGCTTGAGGCCGTTCCACACTGCTCCAGACAGGAAAATGGGTTTGACGAGGTCTCCCTCGGGTCCATACTTCTCCTTTCAGTCCAAGACGGTGTTGAAGAGCATGAACTTTGCCCGCACGTAGAACTCCTCCTTGGTCGTCTCCTTGATAAAGAGGTCCCAATGCCACTTTTGCTGAAAAAAAAACTTGGATTAAACAATAAATAAATATACTATTAATTAAGTTAAATAAAATAATTAAACAAAAAAAATCACACAATGAAACATTTGAACCACGTCCGCTTGGTGTGGTCTGATGTCATCGACCAGTTAACGTGCGACTCCGTAAAGTAGCCCTTGATCGTGTCGGAGACGGAGTGGCTCACCTTGTTGTAGATCCCGAACCTGCCAAATAAACCTATAAATTTAGAAAAAAATAAAATAATTAATTAATCATATTAATTAAATAATTAAAATTAAAACATACCAAAAAGTGTTCTCGTCTGTCCTGTCGGGATCGAGATGAGGAAGATGATTGTGTCCGGGCTGAACGATGATGTCTTCAACCCGAAGATGAGCGTAGGGGGCACTGGCAGGAACATCCAAGTCAGGATGTATGCCTCTATCGGCCCCGACTGCCTCCGGGACTGCTGCTGGTGCTGCTGGATGAGGAGGATCCGTTGCTGCTGCTAGGGTCGGTGTTGCTGGCAGCGGCGGTGGCGGCGGCGGATGTGTCGGTGTAACCGAAGGTCTCAGCGTCGTCCGAGTCCCCGAGAACGGTTTAAATTAGGATGACGAGGCTCCCGTCCGCCGAGCCTCGTCCTCTCACTCCGCCATGAACTACAGGTATTGTGGCCGAATGAGTCATCTAGGAGGATCCATAATAACTTTAAAAAAAAAAACGCTAATTACAATTAAAATCCTAATCTTTGAAATTCCAATCCTAAATTGTACATTTTAGTCCTAATAATAAAATTAAATCTTAAAATTAATCCAATCCTAATTCTATATCCTAATTTAAAATTTAAATATGGAAATAATTAAAAAGTTAAAATTTAGAAAATTACCTAATTGGAAATAGAGAGTGTAGAGAAGTGAGTGTAGAGAAGTGAGTTATGAGCAACGAATGTGGGAGAAATCTTGTTGTCGTCATTAATCAGTCACAAAAAAAATTAAATTTTTTCATTTACGCGCTAGAGAGAAACGAAAAGTTTCGTATTTTTCGAGCATTCGTCGTTAATTAGTTGTTAAATAACGACGAATTAACGATGATTTATACGTTCGTACGAATCGTATAACCTCGTACCTCGTACAAACAAAAACCTAATGATGTAGACAGTTTATGATTTAGGGTTTCAGATGAAACAACGAATAAAAGACGAAATTTTATGAATCGTCGTTAAATCGTCGGTAACTGACAACGAATTAACGACGATTTTTTGTAAAATTTCTGTAAACCATCTAAACAATTCAATCATACATTTTTATTGCTCAATTTAGGTCAGAACCATGTATTACTCATTGTGTCCATCATTGCAAGGTTTAAGGAAAAAAAATTCCCCAAAACTTACGTTTGATAAAATGTCTTATACATTTCAATGTCATATATGTTGTGTTTTTAAAAGATATTGTCCACTTGACATGATTTTGAAATTTTGATGTGTCGAAGACATGCATTAATATTGATAGCCATAATGTACTCTTTCATGCAAGTGTACTAGTAGAATTTGGTAATCGAGATTTCGGTTTAGGGTTTAGGGTTACAAGTTCAAACTGTCGTTAATTCGTCGTTAATTTTTCGTTATATAACGATGAGTTAATGGTGATTTGTAAATTAAAAAGCAACAATAGAAGCCTCAACTTTTGCAAGATTCTTTGCTTTTCGCTTGTGATGTTTCATCAATTTGTCAAATGGGTACATCCACCGAAATTGCATAGGTCCCCCAAGTTCAGCTTCATGTGGAAGATGTATAAGTAGGTGCTTCATTACATCGAAAAATGATGGTGGGAATATCTTCTCCAAATTGCATAAAAGGATGGAAATGTTTTCATCTAGTTGGGCTATTACATTTTTTTCTCAACGTCCCCGTGCAGAGATCCCGAAAGTACATCTCGACTCCTATAAAACATCAACATCCATGTATATTAGTATATATGGTCTACTAATATTTCCAATAAAAATGCATACATTATTACGTACGTACTCCTATAAAAATGCACACTTGTTGGTAGAAGTTCCGCCATAGCAAATGGTAGTAGTCGTTGCACAAACACATGGCAATCATGACTTTTCATACCTGATAATTTACCTTGCTCCACAAATCGTGTAAGATTTGACACAAACCCATCTGAAAACTTGACTTCAGATGCCACCCATTGGAATAGCGCTGTCTTTGCTGAACTGGATAATCTGAATATAGGGACTGGCGCTATACCATCTTTGGTAATGTGCAATTCGCTCCTTCTGCATATTTCATCCTAGTCAAGACGTGATTTGTAATTATCTTTACTCTTCCCCTGCACATTTAGAAATGTATTCATGATGTTATCAAATAAGTTCTTCTTGATGTGCATCACATAAAGATTGTGTTGGAGGAGATGATCTTTCCAGTATGGAAGCTCCCAGAAGATACTTTTCTTATGCGAGTTATGGTTTTTCAGATAACCATCATGCATATTAGGCGGAACATGCCAATTTCTCCACCAAGGAATTGTGTATAATGCACCGTAATAATCAATTTTCTCATCTACTTAATCGCCCGTTAGATACACTGGTGGAGGCACACGAACAATTTTGTTCTTCCTTAAAAGTCTTATGTTTCTTCTTTATGGGTGGTTCATAGAAAGAAATTGACGGTGATAGTCAAACCAGCTTGTCTTTCTACCGTGCTTTAATTGAAACGCATATGTACGATGTATGCAGTAAGGGCAAGACAAGCGTCTGTGCGTTATCCAACCTGACAAAATCCCATACGCAGGAAAGTCGCTTATGGTCCACATAAGTACTGCACACATCGTAAATTTCCTTGTCCTCGAACAATCATACGTGTGAACTCCGATATGCCATAACTGCTTCAACTCCTCAACTAAAGGTTTTAGAAAAACATCAAATGATCGTTTTGGATGGTTAGGCCTAGGGGCTAATATACTGAGAAATAAAAATTCTCTATGCATACACATCTCTAGTGGGAGGTTATACCGCGTGATGATTACGGGCCACAAAAAATACTGCCTACCTGACATACCAAATGGACTAAATATGTACATAAACCAAGGTAGACATTACCCTTTTTCTAGAAAAATCGGGGTGTATCGAGTTAAAATGCCTTCACGCTTTTGCATCTGATGGTTAGGTGACTTCCCCATCTAACTGTGTATGTTCCGCATGCCACCTCATTGATGTTGTTGTCCTTTACGATTGATACATTCTTTCTAATGTGTCAGTTATATGGAATACCATATCCTCGGGTATGGTATCCTCTTCCAACCAACTCTTTGCGGCCTGATGTGTCAGTATTTTAGTTGTTTTTACTACGGTTTTTACATGAGATTTTTGGTTTTTAGTATGTATTTGGATTGTTTTGGTGTGGATTTGTGTTCTTTGTTATTTTTACAGGAATCTAGCCTGAATGTGTGAAAAGAATGCCTTTTAGATGGATTTCAAGCATTGAAGGAAGTGTTCGTGAAAAGCTGGAAAATACCTAGAAAGTGCATAATGAAAATACCTGTCACGAATTGCGGACCGATTTTATGAAGAACCATACCGAACTTATTTCGAGCCGGATTGCTATCAAAAGACCTAGAATCGTGTTTCCTGTTTCATTATGCACTTTCTCTGAGTTTTAGAGAGCAGAGATTGACTTTATAACCTAGGGAGAAGAAACCTCTTTGTTCTTCGATTCGAGAAGTTTTCGAACCCTTTTTACTCTTGTTTATACTTAATACAATCATGTCTCTCATGAATTTGATCTGTGTTTATGCAATTACCATGAGTGAGTAGTCTGTTCGTTGGGTTTAGGGATTCTCACATAGGGATTCATGAGTTGTTGATATAGAATCGCATGATTAGGGATTTAATCTAATGGATCTTCATCTTTGATTGAACGTAATGCATGAAACTGAAATGATCACTTAGTTTTTGTTCTTAGGTAATTTAACGCCTGGAAAGTGTTTGTTTAAATGCATGAAAGAGTCTTAGATGAACAATTCGTCTTAAGCCAATGGAAGTTGATGTTTAAGTGAATTGTGAACATATCAAACCTGTTAGTAATGCATGATTAGAAATCGAGGGTCAACGGAAGTTATTCTCGAGATTTCTAATGCATAGGGCGCTAATAGTATAGAAGTAGATCAGTTCTACATTAGTGTTTGAGTTCAAGACGGTTTATAACT
>OVAN01004028.1:0-27054 GCA_900406275.1 Anastatica hierochuntica
AATCGACATGTGACTGATACTTATACGTGTCCTACAAAAATTGAACTAATCCGATTGGAAATCTAAAGATCCACCTCTACTTTTGTATTACACATAATCGCACAAAAGACATTGGTATTATATTAACATATGTTTTTTGTTAAAAAAANCATATGTTTTTTGTTAAAAAAATATTTCAAAATATTAGACATGTGTTATATATATAATTTACAATACTATTAAAAACACTATAGATATTATATTTACCAAGAAAATTATATAGTTCCGCGCTTGGCGCGGATCAAAATCTAGTTTTATTAAACTTGCAAATGAAATTTGTGTAGTTAATGGTAACTTAAATATTTTAAAACATAATTTTGTGATCTTATAAAATTTGAAAATCGAGTAATTTGGAAACAAATCACACCAAAATCTAAAATAGGATGTAAAATCTCAGCAAACAATAAAATATTTTTGTTAAGAAAAATATAGATGAATCTGATGTTTAAGAAATTTGATGTTTATGAAAAATATAGATGAATCTGATGTTTAAGAAATCTATTACCGATTTGTTTTTAAAAAATTTTAAAAACGAAACTATAAGATAATATTCACAATTTTTAAGAGAATGATTTAATTTCAGGATATGATTTGTTTCATTTCAAATTTTATTTTAAAAGAGTATATGTGTCTTTTAAACATATCTATTATGAAAATTTAATTTGTGAGATAAAAAATTTAAATTAAATTGATACACGTGAGATTCGAACCCACACCCTATGGAAGAAGTATGTACACACATACCGCTGAGCCAATTTGGCAATTGTCCTTTCTCAAGATATGTTACTATAAAATAATAATATGTTTCCAGATTAGACCTGATCCATAAATAAAGACATGCGAATCCAGAGGTTATTTTTACATTTTTATCTTTAATGAGTGTTTTTCCTGTTCATTAAAATGTATATTTCCAATAGCATATGAAGTAACTTTTTACAAAACAAATGTTAGTTTATAAAATGTACTCTCTGATTAATAGTGTGGAGATAGTAACTCAACTAAAAAATGATGGAGTCTTCTAATTTTTTCTGTTGGAATTTTTTTACCCTCTCTAGGTTTACAACTTTTTTATTAATTAAAATTTTAAAATATAAAATGAAATACACAGAATTTTGTAACTAATGCCAAATGGATGTTCATAAAAAGGAAAAAAAATGCTAGATATTCGCGAATGTATCTATCTACATTAAGAAAGCTGATCAATTTGCTGTTGTATGTGCCATTTTCACTAATTCAGAAGCTGATGACATTTTCCAATCGAGAATGGTAAACAATATCATATCCATTTCATTTTTTTGGTTATAAATATTAAATACAATATTTATTTCTTATTTGTCATCGCAAAATATTTTGGAGTAATACTTCCTCCGTTCCAAATTTATGTTTTTCTTTTTTACATCAAATATATTTATAACAAAAACTACATCAACCAATGAAAAAATACACTACAAAAATTGATTGATTAAAAAAGCCAAATAGATTTAAATGTTTACACAGAAAATTGAAAACATCAACTAATTTAAAACAAAAATTTTTTTAAAACATCAATTAAATTGGAACAGGGACTAGTATATTTTATGAGACATTGTCAACTCTTTTATTGATTGTGTTAACTTGTCCCCACTTACTTAGTTGTTTTGAGATTGATGGCATTAATTGCTTTTTGTTTGAAAAATTCTATCACAAGATAAAATAAAAAATCAGACATATAATTTCAGTTATCAATAATAATTGATGCACTTCATGTACAAAGTTATCATTAAAATTTGGGTTTTTTTCTAAAAAAACTCTATTGTAATTTTTTTTTAAATTTTATCCTTTATATGTCAAAAAGACAGATTAATTTGCTGAGTGAGATTTAATCTGCAGAATAACCTCTTATATTTCAATTCAATGACTACTAATTCTAAGATCAAAATCTAGTAACAATTAAATTCTATTTAAATTTCGAATCCAATCGACAATTACAAAAAATCTAAAAAATTTAGTAATGAAACGGAGATTATATTGTGGATTAAATTCCAGTTAAAAAATTAATATGTAGTTTCGGCATTTAAAAGATAAAATTGCAAAAATAATTATAATGGAAGGTTTTTTATAGACAATTTGTAAATTTATTGCATTGTCTAGGAGTAGTAGAAATTGTGAACACTAAGCAAATGACTAAACATAACACTAAGAATTATTGAGCTGAGTTATAGTCTGCACTCCCGGAAAAAAATGTCGGTTTCACTTTCCTGAGTTTCTCACTTATTTTCCCGGAAAGTTATGAGAAAAAAGTTCTTTTTTTTGTTGCCAGTTTTTTTTGGAGTCATATAAGCATTATAGTAAAGGACAAGGTTAAAAAATGGAGCTTTTCGAGATATGCTCATAGACGTCTCAAAGGAAGATACTGATGGGACTGTACAATTTTATTATTCCTTCTTCTTTAGTAATTTCTTCTTTGATGTAAGTTTCTAACAGATAGACAAAAACATAAGCTTGAGAAAATGATGGCTCTCACTTATCCTTCACCTTCGTCTTCTTCATCTTCTTCTCCAAGGTTATAAAGACTTACCCTTTGTCTCTTTCTGCAATTTGGTTTCTTCTTTAACTGAATGAAATCAATCTTGGATTAGCAAATGTGAAAATGGGTTTTGGTTGCAGGGAGATGCAGAATGTGATTGTTGCATCACTTTCAAGTTTCTCTAGCTACAACAAACCTGTAATTTCACTTATCTTTTTTTTCAAAAGCAAAACTTTTTTTGTGGGATTGGTTCGATCTCTCTAAGACTACTCTTTTTGTTCATAGCAGTTTGTTTCAGTTGAGAAGAGATTACTAACTCATAAGGATTCTCATTGCAACGTAATGCCAAAGGTTTGATTTTTATATAGAGCTTAGTTTTGAATGTTCATAGATTCTTTGGTAAGTGTACTAATGTAATATGTTTTTGTAGTCTTTAGAAGATTTGAGGAATGAAATTGCTTCACTCGAGTTTGAAATTCTGCGAACAGAACAGTATCTGCTCTCTCTTTACAGGAAAGCTTTTGATGAACAAGTTAATTCTTTCTCTCCTACCACTGAAACAAGCGTAGTGTCGAATCAGTATTGTCCTAAATCCGAGCAATCAGATTTTACCAGTGTTTCCAGCTACCATTATCAAGCTTCTCCCGTGTCTGAACGTTCCTCTTCGTGTCCTCGGAGTTTCCAAGCCAGCTTAAAAGCTTTGTCTGCAAGAGTATGTAACTAACATGCATTGCATTTTCCCTAAGATTTCTTGAAGAAAATTTGTTTGATCAATCTTTGTGATGAATCTGATTAGAGTTATGATGTTGTGAGCATTTTTGTAGAAGGCTAGATGTGTTTCTAGTAACCACACTACTCTTGGAGATCTTCTTGGTTCTTCTCACATCGTAGATAACATTTTGAACCCGAGTAGGCTCTCTGAAGAAATCTTAAGATGCATATCTTCTGTGTATTGTACACTCTCTAGCAGAGCAAGAACCAACTCTTGTCCTCAGGCTTCTTCTTCACCATCATTTTTCTCTTCCAAAACCACTTTTGATAGCTGGAACCCGTGTCTCACGGTAAGCAAAGAAGTGAATATGCAACGTGGTGTTGTTATAGAGTCTTTGAAGCTTCACCTGGATGATGGTACTTTCAATTACGCCGCTCTTATGCTCCAAAACTTCAGGTATATATATATACTTACTTAAAACATAACATATGCTTTGGTTGATCTGAAAATGTTAACTCTAATGGTGTGTATAGATCACTAGTTGAAAAGCTTGAGAAGGTGGATCCGAGTAGAATGAATCGAGAAGAGAAGCTCGCATTTTGGATAAACATTCACAATGCTCTCACAATGCATGTAATCAAACAAAAACTTGTCACTTAGTTGAACTTCTGTCTTTTGGATAAAGCTTTTCGATCTTATCTGAACTCTCTCTCTCTCTCTCTCTCTCGCTTGCAGGCTCATTTAGCCTACGGAACTCACAACCGCGCAAGAAACACTTTGGTGTTAAAGGTTTTTGGTCTTAAATCTCTGAAAACGATTAATTTATGTACTTATCATTACTTAAGCCATTCTATATATGTCTCAGGCAACTTATGATGTTGGAGGATATCCCGTAAACCCTCACATTATCCAAAGCTCTATCTTAGGCATTCACCCGCATTTCTCACCACCTGTATGCAACACTCTTTTTCTCTTTTATTTTCATTGTTATTTACCACATTTCATAACTTGTAACTGACATTATTGTAAGCAGTTGTTGCAGACTCTGTTTTCGCCCTCAAGAAAGTCGAAAACTTGTAATGTTAAACACATTTACGCCTTAGACTACCCCGAGGCATTGGCTCACTTCGCTCTTTCTTCAGGAGCATCTACAGATCCACCGGTATTTGGTTTTACAAAAAAATCAGAATGCTATTCTTTTTCAAAGTCTTGGCTTTTGAATCTTTTGTTGTAACATCGTCTCTCAGGTCCGAGTGTACACCGCGGATTGCGTTTTCCGAGATCTAAGACGAGCCAAAGAAGAGTTTATAAGAAACAATGTTCGTATGCAAAATGAGACAAAGATATTGCTCCCTAAGATCGTTCACTACTATGCTAAAGATATGTCACTGGATGCAACCGGGATCATCGAGACAACGGTTAAGTGTTTACCGGATTCAACGAAGAGAATTGCTCAGAAGTTGTTGAAGAAGAAGAGCAAAAACATTGAGTTCATAGGGGAAAACTCAAGTTTCCGATATGTAATTAATCAACAACACAAGACATGATTTTGTAAATGTAAAAGCGAAATGTACATTTAAAAACAACATGTAATTTTCATTTTAACAAAAGGAGAGCTCAACTACACGCCGTTTTTGAAAATGGACATAGCCACACAAAAATTCTAAGGCCCAGAAGCAAAGTTAGAGTGAAGAAGATGAAATGGCGACGATGGTGAAAGGCTTTGTCAGCCATTGTTGTTGGGCTTAAGAGGACGAAACACCAAAAAAAAGCTATGCAGAGCTCGACGATCTTCTTCTCCGGTGGTGTTGTTGTTCCTCATCGTCCTCTTCGTGTGAGATCAGTTATCTCTCCGGCGAATCCGGCCACCGATCGAGCTTCCATGGCGACTTCTTCCTCTGGTCCTAAGTGGGCTCAGAAAACCATCACGCTTCCACCGCAACGCCGTGGATGTCATCTCATCACTCCTAAGGTCTCTTTGATGTCGACTTTTCGTAAATTTTTATTCGATTTCGACTCTAATTCTGATCTGATTCAAATTATGAGCTTCTTTTGCTGCTAGGGTTTATGATTTGATTTTGATTTGGAGGGTTTCTTAAGCTCTTGATGATTTGGTTTTGGAAACAGATATTGAAAGAGATTGGACAAGATTTGTCAGATTTCAATTGTGGTCTTGCTCATGTCTTCTGTGAGTTTCTGCTCTCCTTTTCTCGGATTCTTCTATAAGATAAAAATGGCTTCTTTAACACTTTTTTTTTGTTTGGCAGTACAACACACAAGTGCTTCTCTTACAATCAACGAGAACTATGATCCGGATGTTCAAGCTGATACTGAGACTTTCTTAAACAAGATTGTTCCTGAGGTACTATATATGATTTAGCTTGACTTCTCAACATACTTGTTTGGTCTTCACACTGATCACTTTTCTATTTTTGTTGTTTTGGATTTGAAATTTCAGGGGAATTCAGCTCCTTGGAGGCATACTATTGAAGGTTAGTTTGCATTTAACAAGGGGCACTTTTGTTAGTATTCATCAGCCTGAATCTAATTTTGTATAAAACCAGAGATGAGAGATCAAAGCTGCTTCCTTTATCATCTAACATGTGATTTTCATGAATTTATTATTTGTATTGATCATTGAATTGTGGTAAAAAAATTAATTGCAGGTCCTGATGACATGCCTGCTCATATCAAATCATCAATGTTTGGATGTCAACTCACGTGAGCCTCAATTTTATTGCACAAACTTATTGTCAGAATGTTGATGTTTTTCTTCACTTTGATAAGTGTTTCTGTCTGCAGAATCCCAATAACAAAAGGCAAACTCAACATGGGAACTTGGCAGGTAACTAACTAATAAATTTTCTCCATCTCACTTCTATACATTTACTACATTCACATGTTTCTCATGTGTTTACCTCATTATGATGATTGAAAACGAAATCTTTAATTCTTACTGTACTACGATTATTTACAGTTAAGTGTATATATCGTTTGCATCTATTTAAAGCTTTATTGTTTGGAAAATGTTGGGTTTGATTCAGGGAATATGGCTATGTGAACACCGTGATGCTCCGACAGCACGCAGAGTTGTGGTTACACTCAATGGAATCTAGAGATTTCTCTCTTCATGTGTAAAACATTTGCGTGTGGATTTTACGGTCTTGTAATGAAGAACTACGTTTTCTATGAAAGAATGCTGTGGCCAATGTTCTATTGCATCTGAAAGTGAAAAATAATAATCTGTATTCACAGTTACAGCAAATCAAACATCAAGTTGCTTCTCGGATTTAACGGTACACAACAATACCTTGCTTGTAGCATCACTTTTGACTTCTATATGATCAGCAAAGAACAATATCTGCAAACAAAAGTAAAATTAGATGTTGATATCAAACCATAAAGAGGGTTTAGGATAACTTAGAAGCTCTTTGATGAATGGTCTTTAAAGAGCAAAGCTTACTTTGCTCATAAACTGGACATTTGATGAATCAGTAGCCATGATTTGAACTCCGAGACATGTGTTTGGGATAGTGCAGAAAGGGCAGAAGATAGCGTTGAAAACACATCCATCTTCCTCGCACCAAATACCTTTTGAGCCTTCAAAACTTTTGCAGAGTCTCTGATTGACTAACGAGCATTTCGTCACTATAACCGGAACGCTTGTTGCCATTTCTGCAGTAGAACCGGTTCTTGATGTGTCTTTCAGAAGAGACAGCAAGTACTTCTTGGATGACTTAGTCATTGAGCAATCGAGATACGGGTGATTCTCAGCGTTACCTAAAGAACTTCTGCAGAGTGAACAAGATATCCACACTCTCTGATTCACTTCTGGAAAAGCATCAATGTCGTCGTTTCGGGATCTTGGTTCATTGCTTCCAAATTCAAACTCAATTCTTCTAGCCAAACTCGTGTCATCCGCGGGTCTAGCATCATTGTTTTCTTCTTCTTCAAGGTCAATGACCGGAGAGCTTAAAACTTTCTTCTCTTCAAAGCATGGGAATTAACACTCATGTTCAAAGGCGACTCTTGTTCGAGTGTCGAATCACTGCTGTTACCAATGGAATATCTCTCAGGAGTTACTATTGCAGAAGACTCGGTTTCATGCTTTGATTTTCTGAAATTCTGAGTAGATATATGCTTCTTTAGTAACTGATCCCGAGACTCGGGAATCTTGATGAGCTAGAGATTGCATTCTTGGAGTAAGAAAGTGGACTGGCTGCTGAAAAACCATTGGTGACCGACGACACTTCACAATACCTACAGAAGACAGTTTTTAAGTACTTTGAATTCAAAATTCACATGATATGCTATAGTTCTTGTAGTTGAAACATGCCACTTTGGGATCATCAATACACATTTATACATTGAGACATGGTGGTGATTGAATGTTATATATAACTGGTAAGTAATAAACAAAAGTTGTCTACTATTTTCTTACCTAGGCTCGGGTTGGACCTCACACTCAAGGTCAATGACTTCTCTGCAGCATTTAACTTCCTCTTTAGGTTTGTTCCTTCTACATTCTTTGCTTTCTTTTTCCGAGGAAAAGTTCTGCTAAATACTACAATCCTGAGACCTTAACATCTTACTATCAACTCTCTCCTGCAGGAAATTCGCCGTAAGACATTTTATATTGTTTATGTAACATAAAGTTTTAAAGGGAAAAGGATTGAGAATGGTTTGAAAACCTTAGCACTGTTGAAAAAAGATTTTAGGCTTTCCATAGATTCTTCAAAACTATTATACAGTTTGATAGACTGCCTTAGCCACTTTGAAATAGAACCTCTGTTCCTTTGTTGTCTGTATCTCTCATCTGATACATCAACAAAACAAATCAACCTCGTAACCGAATATGAAAACAATAACCATAGATATTGTAGAAATCTTATTAAATATACCCAAAAATATGATGGCACCATAGTCAAACCTATGCCTGATACATCTCCCTGAAAAAGAAACACATACCATATGACACAATTAGCATTGTTTTTTTAACAGTACATTGGCATTGAAGCGAAAATTGATCAAACCGCGCACACCTGCTGCTTGATTTAGAGCACGATACGCCTGTTGGCAATACCAGTCACTTCCTCCAAGAAGGTTTTTAGATGACTTATAAGTATCATTATATCTTTTCTTTAGTTCGACTAGAATATCATGCCTAGCAAAAGAAAATGGATCCGTTTAAAAGATTTTTCGAAACGAAGCGGAAAAGATTTTAAGAAGAGAAATAGAATTCTTACAAATTCGGAAACGGAATGCCAACGATTATCTGTATGTAATTTTAAACAGACCAAATCATAAGAAAAAAGTTGGAGCAGTAAAGTATAAAATCTTATAGTATCAATAACAACATACCACTGCCCTGGCATTGTCATCAGAAAAATCAAGCCCTTCTGAAACCTGTGAGAAGTAACATGTTATTATGCTCTCATAGTGTCCATTGGCACCATGAGTATCGGATTGCTCGGCTTGTATTGAACATCAATTATACGAAGAAAACAGACCTTTCCTCTACATACTGCAAGAAATGCGGCTCCGTTCTTGATATCATCTTGAGTCTCAGTACTACTAACATGCCTTGTTTTCGTATCTCTTCTACTTCTTCCAGTTAATCTGTTCTTTCTGCTTCGTATACAATCATAATATCCCTTCAGAACCGATTCAAAATCGTCCTTGGCTTCTCCTCTTGGCTCTGCAACGAAGACGAGTTTATTTGAGATTTTTTTAACAAAAAAAAAACAAAATGCAATCACGATAGGATTTGTAGCAACCATGATCACAGAAGACCGATGTTTTTACTCACCAATATAAAGGTCTTTTTTCAAGCAGAGCCGAGACCATTGACCGGTTTCACGCCAACGTGAGCAGAGTTTATCCATCAACTTATAGCTTGGAAAGAATACTAGACATCCAAATGGAACAATAGTTAAAATTTCTTCCAAAGATTTCCCTAAAGCATCCTTTTCAAAGCAAAAGTAGAGATTATAAGATTTAACACATCTACAAATCGGAAAAAGAGCTTCAACCGGGGTGAATAAAACTTCGAAGTACCTGGAACGAATACGCATCAGCTGTTTTATAACTTGCATTCAGAGAAATGTTACCAGGACCATTGAAGATTCCACCAGCCCACACCTGTAACAAAGAAGCCAGCTTTCAAAAACATAATTCAGTTTCTTTAAAGTTGTTGCTAAGTGAAGAGCTTTAGTTAGAGAAACCTGCAGATTAGCATCAATCACATGTGGAGCCTCTAAACAAGTGCTAAACTGCATCCCAAGTTCAGACGAGAAAGAATCCATCGGTGACAATGTCCTGTGTATTTTCACAACCAAGAAACTCATCAAATTTTACTCATTGTACATTGATGACATTGTGGTTTTAAACAAGAGTACGTTAACATCTTACTAGTGTTGAATATGATGATGAGCTTACCCAAATGTTAAAATAATGGATGAAGAGAGATCAGCTATGTCTTCGAAAACAACTGATGGACTCATGCACCACAAGCTGAAAGTATGTGATAGGTTGCATCAAGTGTATTATCGCAAACGCAAGGCTAAAGAAACAGAGGAGGGATCGCAGGAAACAGAACAGAGGCAGAGCAACTTCAAAGATTGACCAGAGTTGACTTTAGCAAATACTTGGGAGCAAAAGGAGGCTTTGGGAACTATCTTATTACCATATCTTATAAGTTAGTATAAATAAGGAAACATTAATCTAGTTTTGGGGATATCTTATGCTTAGTAAATGTATTTTCTCTATGGTGATGTGCCTAGAGAGTGATCAATGTTGATCATTTGTTGAGGGATGTCAAGATAGCTAAGAGAGAAGCTTAGTTGTTCTTGAGCCTCTATTTCATTAAGTGTATTTGAATATCTTTTGCAAAGTATTATACAAAGACTATTTGAAGATTCTGGGTTTAAGAAGTAACAAACGTAACACTGTTCATCCTTACAACACTCTGTCCTTGAGATACAGAGATAAGAACTTATCAACCTGGTGCGTTTGTGAGCTGGGTTTCTCTTACAAATGGAATCTGTGGAAGGCTCGGGGGTTTCCGGTGGGGATTTTCACGGCCCCATGGCTGAGCTATCTGGAGAAATTTCGGATCTTCGGAATGATTACGATCGACTTTCAAAGACGTGTTCAGAACTGGATCGGAGTGTGAAAGAGGCTCATGTTATGCTTGATCGGCGCTTGGGTGTGATGGAAACAAGGTTAGAGAGGAATGTTTCGCAGCTGACGGCGACACTACATCATCTGCAGAATATATTGTTCGCCGACAAAAGTAAAGAGAAAGCGCCATTGGAGGATTCGTTGGCTCAAACTATAACGCCGCCGCCAAATCGGTCCTTAGAAAACCAGTATGGCTCGAGCTCTGCTCAAGGGGTTTGGTCGATGATGGAGAATAGAGAACAGAGGCTGAAGAAATTTGAGATGCCAATCTTTGATGGATCACGTCCTTATGGATGGATATCACGAGCCGAATGTTTTTTCAGGACAGGCAAGTTTACACAACAGGAAAGACTAGAGATGGTGTCGGTTAGTCTTGAAGGTCCGGCCTTAAACTGGTACATGGGAGCAAAGGAAGAAGAGCCTTTCTTAGACTGTGCGCAATTTGTTCAAAGGATGCTTAAGAGGTTTGCTGAAAAAGTGCAGGAGGAACCAACTAACAGACTTTTTAGCATTCGTCAAACAGGATCTGCGACTGAGTATGTTAATGAGTTTGAAGAACTAGTGACAGTGGTTCCTGGAGTTACTGAAGCTCATAAGATCGACATTTTCTTTAATGGTTTAAAGCCTGAATTACAGGAAATTGTTCTATTAAACAAACCACAAGGCTTGACTGAACACAAGGCTACCATTTTGAGAATGGATTCAACCCGTTTATGTCGTATGTTAAGTGATGAATCTTGGCCTGAGCAGAATGTGAAGAAGTTAACCACAAATCAGACTTGGAAAGCTGCTTCTCAGGTGGGAATGTTGAGACAAAATATGGGACAATTGGGTATCACCAGAGGGAATCCCCAACAGAAAAATTCCATTGATCCTCCTTATAAACAGTTTCAGAGACCAAGACTTAACCTCACAAATGCAGAATTTAATGAAAAAAGAAGACAGGGGATTTGTTTTAAATGTGCTGGGAAATGGTTTAAAGGCCATGAATGTCCAAACCGTGAGTTACAAATTCTTACTATGGTTGATGGATTGGAAATGGAAGTGCTTGATGAGAATATAAATGATGTAAAGGAGCAGGAGGTCGTTGAAGAATCACAACTTAAGGAACTTTCCATGAATGCATTCTTGGGAAATGACTCTTTATCAACTACTAAAATGAAGGGGGGTATAGGCAAGACCAGATTTGTCATCATGATTGATAGTGGTGCTACACACAATTATATCAATCCAAGACTGATTTCGAAGGCTCATTTGAAAGTCACTGAACATGAGAATTTGCATATTCGTTTGGGAACTGGTGTACAAGTTGCTGGCCTGGGAATTTGTAAGAAGGTTCATTTTAATGTTCAGGGAGTGGAATTCATTAATGACTTCATTGTTTTAGAGCTTGGTGGTGTAGATGTCGTGCTGGGGATGCAGTGGCTTAAGACTTTGGGACGTTGTATGGTGGATTGGGAATCTCATGAGTATGAATTGACTTATAAGGGGCGCATGGTTACACTCAAAGGTGATCCAACGTTGACTTCAACAAAGCTTTGTTTGAAGTCCTTACAACCTGTGTCAATAAACAAGAAGGGAGTTTGTTTACAAACAACAAACAATGAAGAAACAGGACACACCATAACAGCAGTGCCGCTAGTGATTAAAGCTGTCGTAAGCAAATTTTCAGTTGTGTTTTCCGAGCCTAAAGGTCTACCTCCTCTCAGGGGACATGAGCATTCGATTGTGTTAAAACCAGGGATCACAACTATTTCTGTGAGACCCTATCGGTATCCTCAAGCCACACAAGCAGTGATGACAAAAATGGTAGCTGAATTGAAACAGCTGGGATCCGTAAGAGACAACCACAGTCCTTTCTCAAGCCCGGTTTTGTTAGTCCCAAAGAAAGATGGCTCGTGGAGAATGTGTGTTGATTTTAGAGCCCTTAACAAAGCGACAGTACCTGATAAATATCTGATACCAATGATAAATCAGCTCTTGGATGAGCTAAATGGAGCAGTTATATTTTCAAAGTTGGATCTTCGATCGGGATATCATCAAATACGTATGAAAGAAGAGGATATTGCAAAGACGGCTTTTCGCACTCATGAAGGACATTTCGAATTTGTTGTTATGCCTTTTGGCTTAATGAACGCACCGGCTACATTTCAAAGTCTCATGAATGATATCTTTCGATCATATCTTCGCAAGTTTGTCCTGGTTTTCTTTGATGATGTTTTGGTGTATAGTTCTTCATTGGAAGAACATGTAGCTCACTTACAAATGGTTTTCAGCATCTTTGAAGAACAGAAGCTTTTTGCAAACCCAAAGAAATGTTATTTTGGTCAAGAGAGAGTGGAATATTTAGGCCATATCATCTCTAAAGATGGGGTTGCAACAGATCCAATGAAAACAGAATCAATGAGACGATGGCCTACACCTAAGAACATTAAAAGGTTGCGTGGTTTCTTGGGACTCACAGGATACTATAGGCGTTTTGTTAAGGGATATGGCGTATTAGCTCATCCACTCACTGCCTTATTGAGGAAAGACAGTTTCCAATGGTCTGAGGCCGCTCAAGATGCTTTCGATAAATTAAAAGAGGCGATGATGTCTGCCCCTGTGTTGGCCTTACGGGATTTTAACTCATTATTCATCGTGGAGGCTGATGCTTCTAGTTGTGGAGTGGGAGCAGTTTTAATGCAAAACAAAAAACCGGCTGCTTACTTTAGCCATGGACTTACAACAAGAGAAAAGCTCAAACCGATTTATGAAAGGGAGCTAATGGCGATTGTCTTGGCAATCCTTAAATGGAAACATTATCTAATGGGTAGACGATTTGTGGCACATACCGATCAAAAGAGCTTGAAGTTCCTTTTGGAACAAAGAGAAGTGTCAATGGATTATCAAAGATGGCTTGTAAAACTTCTTGGTTTTCAGTTCGATATCATATACAAATCGGGAATCAAGAATAAAGCAGCTGATGGTTTATCAAGGTTGATGCAAAATGAAGGAGGAGAACCATCGGCCACCTTATTAGCTTTGGTCATACCACAAGCTTTACAACTCAAAGATATTTACGCTGAAATTGATGACAATGAGGAGATACAGAAACTCAAACAGAAAGTGGAAGAGGGTATTCAACAGAAACCAGGATTTTCGGTGGTTGGGGGCAGAGTGAGATATAAAGGCAGATTGGTCATCCCTTCTACTTCTCGATTCATTCCTTTATTGCTGGAAGAATATCATAACGGATTAATCGGGGAACATGGTGGAGTCATGAAAACATTGAAGCGTATCCAGCAGGTATTTCACTGGACTGATATGAAAACGAGGATCCGCGAGCATGTCTCACAATGTTCAGTATGTCAAACACACAAATACTCAACTTTAGCACCAGCTGGTCTTTTACAACCTTTGAAGATTCCTAAAGCAATATGGCAGGATGTGAGTATGGATTTCGTGGAGGGTCTCCCTCTTTCTTCAGGGATCAATTCCATTCTGGTTGTGGTGGATCGCTTAAGTAAATACAGTCACTTCATTGGCTTAAGGCATCCCTTTACGGCACGAGATGTAGCTGCAGCATTCTTTAGAGAAGTGGTAAGACTTCATGGCTATCCAGAGTCAATTGTAACTGATAGAGATCGCATCTTTTTGAGCTCTTTTTGGACAGAATCTTGTGCTATTGCGAAGACGAAGTTGAAGTTTAGTACCGCCTATCATCCACAAACGGATGGGCAAACCGAAGTGACCAACCGATCTTTGGAAACATACTTACGTTGTTTTGCTTCGGGACACCCAAAAACTTGGTTGAAGTATTTGGGATGGGCTGAGTTGTGGTATAACACAAGTTATCACTCTTCTATACGCACAACACCCTTTCGAGTAGTCTATGGCAGGGACCCGCCGACTCTAGTTCCCTATGAAGATGGTTCCACAAGTAATGGGGAATTGGAGGTTATGCTACGGGAAAGAGATGAGATGTTGCAGGACATACGTGTCAACTTGGAAAGGGCACGGGATTTAATGAAGCAAACAGCTGATAAACACAGGAGAGATTTGGTCTTGGAAGTGGGGTCAATGGTTTTCTTAAAGCTGAGACCTTTTCGACAAAAGTCTGTGGCTACGCGGGTTTATCAGAAGCTGGCGGCCAAGTTCTATGGTCCTTTTCGAGTGATGAAACGAATTGGTTCAGTGGCATATCGACTTCAACTACCTTCTCATTCGAAGATTCATCCGGTCTTTCATATTTCTCAATTGAAACCGGCGTTGGGAACAAACCTGAAACCATTAGAACTGCCTTTGAGTCTCTCTGATACAGGTGAAGTCGTTGCAATACCTGAAGCTTTGTTGCAAACACGTTATTCTGCAGATGGCCAGCTACAAGTTCTTATCAAATGGAAGGATCTTCCAAATCATGAGTGCACTTGGTTGATTGCTCGTGCTTTTGTTAAACAGTTTCCGGATTTCAAGCTTGAGGACAAGCTTCGTTTGGAAGGCGGGGGTATTGATACGTTGCATCAAGTGTATTATCGCAAACGCAAGGCTAAAGAAACAGAGGAGGGATCGCAGGAAACAGAACAGAGGCAGAGCAACTTCAAAGATTGACCAGAGTTGACTTTAGCAAATACTTGGGAGCAAAAGGAGGCTTTGGGAACTATCTTATTACCCTATCTTATAAGTTAGTATAAATAAGGAAACATTAATCTGGTTTTGGGGATATCTTATGCTTAGTGAATGTATTTTTTCTATGGTGATGTGCCTAGAGAGTGATCAATGTTGATCATTTGTTGAGGGATGTCAAGATAGCTAAGAGAGAAGCTTAGTTGTTCTTGAGCCTCTATTTCATTAAGTGTATTTGAATATCTTTTGCAAAGTATTATACAAAGACTATTTGAAGATTCTGGGTTTAAAAAGTAACAAACGTAACACTGTTCATCCTTACAACACTTTGTCCTTGAGATACAGAAATAAGAACTTATGAGTATGTTTCCATTCACCAGAAGAATCTCCTGCGATATCCAGTAGTGCAACAACGCAACATAAGCTTCTGTTTTATAAACGGTAAAAATAGAGCAACAATGAAACATCTTTTGTTTTACCTCTTTTAGTAAAGCGTTGTAAACCGAGTTCACAATCTAGGATGTGACTTCCATCTTTTGAAAAGAAGTATGTAAGTGTAGCTACCAACTCTGCTTCATCAAAATTTATGCAATAAGCTCTCCTATCTTCGAAATGATATTACACAGAGAGATCAATGCCTTCATACCTTTTAGTGTTAAGACAGATAAACCACTCAAATGAGGAACATCTGTTTCAAGTTCTGCTTCCTCTGATTTTGTAATGGCCTTGACCAGTAAGCGCACTGTCACATTCAAGGCTTTCATATAGTCAGATAATATAGAAGAAACTACTTACTACTTACCGTATTAACGCAATCAAGCAAGGTCGAGAAGCCTTGTCGAGAGATATTAGATTCCTCTAGCTCTCTTAAAGCTTTGTCTCCACTCCAGCTATCACATATGACAAATATCAAAAGAAAAACTTTATGAAGAGTTAAAAATGAATATTAATGAAACTCTAGCTTATCAATCTCAATCCAACTTACCTAGAGAAATAGAGTTGAGGATCACGTTTTGTTAGCGAATCCTTTTTTCTCCCGATCCAACTTATCAGTCCCTAAATACATAGAGCAACTCAAACATTAAAAAGTAATCGAGAAAGATACTCCTGGAATAGGATCTTGCAGAGGAAAACTTACCTCTACTACTTTACACAAGTATTGATACTTGTCTGGATTCTCCACACTCATCTCTTCTAGTTCATTCCGTAATTCTGCAATAACACAACCACATTAATAAAGTAAATGTTGGTAAACAAAATCGACAGTATGAGTGAGTAGTACATACTGAAAAGAGTAACTTCTTCCAAGTCAATGCTTCCTGCTTCACGAGCAATGTCTTCCATATTGCTATAGACAATGGAAGTGTTTTAGTAAAAAACTTTAATGTCTCGTACAAACAAATTTGTAAGTGTGAATATATATATATATATAGTTTTGAAGCTTACTGTGCTTCATCAAAGATTATAATTGCCTTTTTAAGTTTCATTGCAACTCCTGCTCGAGTGATAGGATCAACTATGTAGGAATAAGGGCAAAACACCAATTGTGCGACTTCGAACATTTTCCAGGCAGCAAAATATGGACATCCTAAAAGAGAGGAAAATGATATGAGATCTTAAGAAGTTTAAAGGAAAAAAAAATAACAATCAATTAAAAAAGTTTTAAAGCAAATCTAACCTCTAACATTTTTTCCAATTTGTACAAGATCTTCAATATCATGAACCCCATCATTTTGCTGAAGTGATGGGTCAGCTACGATACATTCGGCGCGTCTGAAAAGACAAGGAAAACAACATTACATGATTTGGACAAGAAAATAACAAAAGAAAACATAGAACATAAAACTCACCTGAACTCAGGACATTTTGGGTTATTAATATCTTTTAGAAGCAACCGGCTATAAACTATACATGTTAGTAGTATATATACAAGTTAAAAAGAATCAATGAGATCGTATGGATTGGGGAAAAAATTACCATTTCTCGTCTACATTCTCTTTCCCTTGTACATGACGGTTGGTGCAATAGCGCTTACGTGCACCCTTAACACAATGAAGATGGACACACCAAGGTGAAAAAAGTAAAGTTACTCAAAAGAGATAAGAAAGATCAAATTTTTTTGACATACCAATACAGCCATTGGCACTCTGTAAGCAGTTTTTCGGTACTCACGAATGGCTTGAGTGATCTGAGCATGAGTTCGTCTAAGAAAACAAACAATCAAAAAAATCCCAGAAGAAGAAAAAATTTCAAAAACATAACTTCATAATTGCAAAAAAATCAATGCTGCTTACGAAGCACAGAAAATGGTGGGAATTTCAATTTGCACATTGCATTTTGGTAAAGGAGTATCTGTTGAGAGATGAAAAAATGAAATTTTTTAAAAACTAATACTTTGCTAAAACTAAAACCCTCTAACTTCATTAGTACTCCAACCTAACCTGAGGGTTGTGTTTCAGTTTTGATGAATCCACTTTTATCTCCTCCTCCATGAGCTAAGTTTCCGTTAGGAAACCGCGATTTATAGCTCTGTTGCCAAGCGAGAACCGAACAGAGCAACGAAAGAGATTTTCCATACGACCGTCTCTCTGAGCACGGTCAAGCGTAGATATGACTCGGCTCATGAAAGCTAGCTGTGTTCCATACGGCTGATAAGGGAATTTCAGTTGGAGTCCACCGATTTGGTAGACGTTTCGAGGGTTTCTCGTGTCTAGGTTTTGTTTCTCTTCCGTTGGGGAAACCATATCTTTCGTTTGAGATTCTTCGTCAGAAAGACTTGACTTGTAGTAGAACTTTTTGCCTTTGTTGAGTAAATTGGGCGGGAAAAGTTTTAGCTTCTTAAAGAATCTTTCGTTTTGGATGGTTGACTGAAGTTGGCTGCCCATTTAAAGTTGAGATTTTTATTTGATTAGGAACCGAACCTAATTTCTTAAACCAAACTGTTCCTGATTTCTTAAAACCGAAGAAATCGATATCCAAAAAGCCGAACTACAAACCCAAATGTCAGGGGATCGATTCTCCGAATGTGCGATTATTGCAGATTAATGGAGACATGCTTATAAGAAGTCTTCAGAGTGGTGCAAGCGAGGACCGTTCGTCATGCCAGCAGATGGAATGAAAAGATTTGTCCGGTGAAATATTTGTCTTTGTAATTGTTTCTCAAAAATTTGTAATAGCAGTAGTAATATGTTAGACGATTAAAAAAAAACCCAAATGTCCAGGCCTAGTAGAGATATTTCAGCCAAAATCCAGATCCAAAATCTGAACTTGAACCGATCCAAGAAAATCCGGATTCGGATCCGGCCAAATCCCCAATCGGATTTCATGTGAGAGATATTTCGGATATTGGGTTCATATATACCCGAAAACCTGAAGTATACCGAATAAACCGAAATATATATACATATAAAAAACCTTTCAGGTAATTTTATATTTGATTAGAACTTCGCGTAATTTTGTTCGGACTTTTTTTTAATACTTTTGAATAATTTAAAATTTGTTCGGCTATTTCGAGTAGTTTTGTTCGGATTTTTTAGTACTATATTTGTTAGGGTAATTTTATAATTGTGACCCGAAGCAAACCCATTAAAATTTCGGATATATCTGGGTTTTATAGTTTCCTAAACCTTATCCGAACCCGATGGATCTGAACCGAAATATAGGAATACTCCAATGGGACTTATGAGCATTCAAAAACCCGAAACCCGAAGACCCGATCCGAACGGGTATCCAAATGTTGAGTCGAAAGAATATATTCCAATAAGAGAGGGCAAAAGAAAGATGCATGGTGTGGAAATGAGAAACCTGAAAAACGAAAACTTTTTACGTATTTGAGAGCTTTTACTTTATTTATGCTTTGTTATCTCCAACCTCCATGTCTTTCAAACTCATATGTTCCATTCCTTCTTTGAAAAGCTTAATTTCATCTTCTGTCATACTGTTCTTACCGTGCGGTGTCACTTTCGGTTTTCTCTGTTTCTCTAACTCGACGGCCCAACTGTAAATCACCATTCCCACCACGGCTAAGATCATCCCTGCTATGTTCTTGAATGTCATCTCCGAGTCAAAGAGAAGCCATCCTAATGTTAGGACACAGACTGTCTTCATGTGACCAAGGACTTGGAATGAAGTGGCAGAGAATCTTCCGATGCAAAGGTATTGGCTTATGTTGCAGAACACCGCCAATGCGCATGAGAGAAAAATGCATGTCTGCATATTTGTGTGATGATTATTAACTGTTAGGTTAAGAGTTGGAAACAAAGCAAAGTTTGGGATTTAAATAATGGGTGTAGGAGATTCTTGGATACTTACAATGGCACCATAGGACATTTTGTAAGTAAAAATGAATCTTCCGCTCAAGAAATAATCAACAAATGGACCAAAGATGAGAAGCGAAAGGGCTTGGATCGGAGCTGTCTTGCTCAGCAACTCGAAAGATCCAATTGAGTATTTCTTCTGCAGTGAGCCTATCGACTGTTTTCAAAGAGAAAATCTATAAGAAACAAATGAACATTATCATCGCGAAAGAAGAATTCTCAAGGTTATATCATTTGGCCACTTGTGATTTCAGATCTGGTCATATCCACAAGGTTCAAATATTGAACCTTACGAACACTGAATACGATTATATCAGGCAACAAAGGAAAGGAAGAACACCGAATACGATTAAAGATTTAACATAAACAAGCCAAGTGATAGTAATGGAACTTACGATCTGCTGGAGAGATGTGGAGAAAACGGCGGTGCAAGCACAAATGAAACCTTTAGCATTAACCTTAACATCAGTCACAGTACAAATCCCAACTCCTAAAACCACAACCATTACAGATGCCTTCACTTCTCTCGAATAATGCTTGCTGTGAAGAACCCATTCCATCACGCAGACAACAGGAATCATACTCAATTTCGAAATCTAGATGACATTTATTGAACAAATCACAACAAGAATCATGCAAAAAAAATAGAAGAAATCAAAAAAATTCAAAGAGAAGTTCTCTCACCTGGTAGAAACCAACAGAGTTCAACATGAGACTGAAATTCATAGCTGCGATTGAAATGTTAGCGACAATAGAGAACCAGAGAAGCTCCCAGAGAGGAACATTTTTGGATGCTGATAATCCAGTCGCGTTCGACACTAAACCAACGAGAGCAGTGAGAGCGAAGTGGAATCCGGTGAGAGTCGTCGCTGAAATTTCACAAATCCTAAACTCTCAAATTCTCAAATTAAATAACGCCATTGCAACAATTGGAGAAAAAGTTTAAAGGGAGAAATCAAACCGAAGCTGAAGCCGAAACCAGAGGATGACATGAGCTGTTTATTAGCCATGATGATCCCGACGGAGCTCGTGACATTCATTGCCCATGCGCCGAAGTCAGATACGGCGGATACCTTCTTCTCGCTCTCTGCCTTCTCCATCGCCGGACTTATTTGGATCCAGAACTATCAAATCCGGGATCTGCCACCGAAGAGAGGGTTATCTAACACCGATTTGGATTGTAACCACTCGTGGAAGCGAAGATGAGATCTGTAACTCAATATATCTGAAAATGGTGGAATCAAAAACGGAGGAAGATGATGAATCTGGAGAAAAGAATCCGATTCACGCCGTTCGGCTTCAGTGTTGAAGTCGCGGACACAACACGTCTCGCTGTTATCTTCTCCGGTGACTGGCTTCACTCGTAGTGATGTATGGATTGGCTTATAACAAGTAAGCATCGGCCATTGATGCGATCCTTGAAGCTTTAAATTATATTTATATATCATTCCTCACTTTGAAAGTTTGTTTTACAGTATAAGTTATATTTTGTGACGCCTGTCGTTTACCGTATTTGACCTTACGCTTTCGTTTCTGGAACACTAACCCCACGGCGTTTCATTTAAGGCTACTCTTGTATTTTTATTTTTTACTATACAACGTCATGTCTTTAATTTTCTAGAAAACATAAATCTAACATCTATGTAATTTTATCTTCCTATTACAAGGATTTTTATCATGAAAATACGATAAATTTCGATGAGAAATGGAGCTTCAAATTATTTCATATCTAGAATAGATCTTATTTCTTTGAAAAAATAAGAAAAAAAGAATTTAAGAATGAAACATGTAACATTTTTTATTTGTTCTTTCTCAACTGTCAAAAAATAGTAGTATTGGTAAATAGATAAAAATTCTGCAAAGAGCAAGTTGTACAAGACAGCTAATATGGAGCTCTTTACATATCTGGTTTATATGTTTCTTTCTCTAAGTCTTCTTCATAGAGTAATCAGAATAAGAATCACAACACATGATCTCCAAAACATCATACATAAAAATAAATAAATAAAACACAATATAAATTGTCAAGTGATCAGATTTCATGTGATTTTCAATATTCCTTCTACTAACAATAACAAAAATTACATAATGGTTACCACCGCCTGCAAATATATACATCAATATGCATATATGCTTATAGTTGTAGCATCATTATATAGTACAAAAAGGGGATATTATTACCTCTCAGAAGCTCTAATCTGAATCAATCCTTTGCCAGTGTTTTAAGAGTGTCTCTGTGCTCCGGGAGGCGGCGCCGGTCTTGGGAAGTAATAGTTGAACTGCTCATCTCCAAGCCTCGGTGCTTCCACATAAGGGCTTTGCGGTTCCTACAGTAAGTGTGGTTCACATTGCATTTCATGAGTCATTTAGTGGCGATTACAATGGCATCCTAAAGTATTATCCGTAAGAGACGACAAGTGGATCAGTGTGTTCCGGCTAAATAACAATTACCTAACACAGTCAATCTTATCTCATAAGTCATAGCATAGACAACCAATTATCCAAATAAATCTAACACTAAAATCATTCCTGAATCTTTCACATACAAACATGGAGACCGTGAGACTAAAGAAGGATATGTTACTTCGGTTTTGACCAGTGTAAAAAGTTCTAGTAAGATACAAATGGTGTGTGGTGGTGAGGGAAGGTGTACCTGAGACCCAAATGTAGAGTGAGATGCTTCATCGGAATTGGACGACTTTGCTGATGTGGATGAACCATCACGATCTTGACCGTTTCCGTCTAGTTTGTGAAGTTCGGCTCTTACTAAAGGATCACTCTCACTGGCTATCTTGTTCTTCTGTATGACCAGAAAGTTAGAGCCTTTTTTAATCAATCTTTCCTTCTTATTTCTGGAATGAATATTTTGATAAATATGTGCTATTAATTTCTCCAAGAGGCATTTGAAAACAAGTTTACCTGGAAGATCTTCCCTAAAGTTTTTAGCCCCTTGGCCCTTGCACGGAGCTCCTCTCTCTTGGCTGTGGGATCTTGAAGAACCTGAGACAAATATATAATCATAAAATAGTTACAATAAAGAAACTGGACCAAGATATTACAGCAGCCAAATAGGGACACAGTTTTAGCTAGATATACCAGCTCACAAACACGGGAGAGAGTGCTTTCAATATCAGCAACATTGAGTTTCCACAGAGAGTCGGTCATCACTTTCTTATGGGACTTCATGTACTCTTCAAGTTCCTTCTCAGTATAATTGCCTTCGGCACTTAGCTGCCTTTTCATTTCCTCTTGCAGCTGGAATAAAGCGTATGCTCCTAGGAAAACAGAAAACAGCCAGAAAAAGAAAAGTCACCAAATGTCTCTCCTTAAGAGAGGGGTCCAAGTTATTGTAAGCTAGGAAAGTCTCCTTGAGGTTTCTTTTCAGTGGTTGAATTAAATGTTCCTTGTGTACCTAATACTAAACTTCTGGCACCTGATATGAACATGATCTTAAAGAGGTCCCTTATTTCTAAGTCGCTAACCTGTTGCAGCAGTTACTTGGGATTTGATGAAGTGACCTTTCGTCCTAAACCATTCAGCAACGAAAGGTACGCCGAGATAAATAGCTTTCTTCCCCAGCTCTTTGGCCGCTTGTCTTACATATATATATCCGATAGTGTTCAACATTTCCACACCGTATGCTGTTGAAGATAGATAAAGAATGAGATTACTCTGAAATTATGAACATAAATGGCATTGATTGAAAAAGAAGGCAAAAACTATCAAAGGGGAACAATATACTACAGAACATGTTACCTGCATTTGAGAGTCTTGCTACTTCAGCTTCGGCATTGCTAGTAAATTCATCTTTATTCACCACATATAGGTTGAGTCGGTCCTTAAGAATCTGAGCAAGCTTGTCTTCTCTTTCTTTCTGAACAGACTGAAACCAAAAGCAGTCAAACACACTTAGCAAATTATGAACAAAGAAAGAATATGTATATTCTGTACTCTATGTCCAAGTGATATGTGCACAATTCGTTTATCCATTTCAATAATCTAAACAACTATCTCTTAAGCACAAATGTTTAGTCATGTCAATAAAGTTAGAAGAGTTAAGAAAATTTAGATACGCTTTCTCGTGTTTTATGCTTTGATACACAAAATGTCAAGGAATAGTTATCAAAGACTTTTCTTAAGCAGGAGATATGGATAAATGATAGGTTTACCCTCATTTTTTCTATAATCTTTTTAGTATCAATCTGATCCCCTTCAGAGAGGATATCAAGTGAAGCCATTGATGCCATAGCAAGCTGCCCTATGTATTCTTCAAAAAGTTCACTCCCAAAGAGCATAGCATATATTGCCGCGGGATCAATGATCTCACTGCAAGAAGAGAACACCACAAGTAACAACTGAGGAAAGGACCAAATTATTTAGTAGCAGAATCAAGATACATGTCACAAAACTCCACGTGGTGCAAACAGCAAACCACCCATTGAACTATCACAGGAGAGAACAGAAAAGATACTAACGTTGAAATCCCTGACTTCCCATGTGTGTCGTAAGCCTGACGTTGCCCTGGATCACTAAGCACTTGGTAGGCCTCTCCCAATACCTGTATAAGAATTTAAGTTTTCAAAAAGCTCATCGAAAGAGATCTCAAAAGACAAAGAATTTTGAGAGCATTTTCATACTACACTGATCATTTGAAACTACTGTTATTGCTAATCCTTCTGATATACTTTTATGGATAACAGCTAAAACATGCAAATCAAACGGTACACGGAAAAGGGACCATGGTGAAAGTATTTATACAAAAATGCAGACACCATCCTCAAGGTTACAACTCCATTACTCTCCAAACATCATAGATTCATAGGCAAAGAAGCCTATGACATAAATTAAAGACAAAGGAGTTTTCCTGGATACCATTTTCAAATTAAAAAAGTGTTTAAGCTCTTCCTCATACAATATTCAAAATCAGAACTTGCCTGGAAATTATGAGCAGCCTGAGGATCATTGGGGTTTTTATCTGGATGTACTTGACGTGCCTGTAGAAGACAAACAAGCCAACGATTAGCATTTCGTAACGTCTAAATCTATCAACCAAAGTCACCATGAGTGCTGCAAGCATTAGAGAACTTTAGTATAAAAACTCCAGAGACACTGAGCTAGTAAGCTTATAGTCATCGGATTCAATCTTCCAAAGCAATTTACAGAGCAACAAGAAGCTTTCTAGTCTCATCAAAAAAGAAAACATCACTCCGAAGACTGATAACATCTCATAGATTCCGATATCTAGAAACTCCCAAATTCGAATTTTAGCTAAAACAGAAACCTAGAATCGTAGAGTCAGAGATTGGATTTAAGAGAAAAGAAACCTTGATGTAGTAAGCTTTCTTAATCTGGGCCTCCGTAGCGGTGGAGCTGACGCCGAGGATATCGTAATACTCAGTCTCCTTCACCATTAATTATTTTATCCGATCACGATCGTCGCCTTTCCGGTTCCGAACTCTCAGATTCACAACGGAAGAAGAAAAAAACTCAAATCTATTCACGCGTAAAACACTCCACGCGCCGATTCCTCTTCTTCTTCTAATATTTATTTTTAAAAATAAATGACGTTTATTTGAATGGTCAATCTCTTAATACTTTAATTTACTTTATCTTAGAGATTAAGGAGACAATGTAAATAGGAAAACCCGAAAAACTGCTTTTATTTTTTTTATTAAACTTCTAATTATTGCATAATTGTGATAAATAATACCAACATTTTTTATGAGTTTATTAAAAAATATTACTTGATAAAGTAACAGAATTGACGAAAACAAAGAGCGTACATTTTTGCCATAAATAAAAACATAATTTTATATAAAGGTTTTCCAAATTCGAAGAGCTTCTATCCGGTCGAAATCACTGTATAGCTTCAAGAATTATGTGTGTTTGCATGCATGCCTCTATTGTTGTTTGCTTTTGCATGCTTTGTTCTTTAAGCTCATGCGATAGTAATGCCAATGCAACTATACAAGCCAATAGCAACTGAAATTCCAGAGTCCAAATTCACATTACTTTTTTTAAAATACAAATTCGTTTTTTTGTTGTTGTAATGTTTTACCTTATTACAACAACAAAAAAAACATTTGGACAAAAGATGTGTCATCTCTGAAAATTATGGAAAATTGAAGAATAAATCAAGAAAAAAAACTACCATCGAGTTTAGAACGAAGGCATGAGCAGAGCGCCTGGGGCTTTGGACCAACGAAGGGAAGAGAGCTTATCGTGAATGGACTGATCAATCATCGAACAAGAACATCAACTCGTGAGGCTTAGTGTCCATGTCGGCACTGATTCCTTTCCGACCAGAGATGATGGATAGTGGATTGGAAAGCAAATTTAAGCAGCACCCGAGAGTTGCCATGAGGACTGGAAGTTAAAAGATGTGAAACAATGGAGGACCAAATACAAGTGAAGTTTGCTGCCATTAACAAGTGATCTCTTGTCTCCAAAAGGGCGGAGCAAAGGATACAAGCAAGAAAAACAAAGGAATTCAAGCTTGCACATGAACTCTCATGGACAGTTGATCCTTAAAAGCTAGCCAAGTCATAAAGGTATTGTAATACCCGACCCAATCTAAGGCCCAAACCCGATCCACCACCCAAACCCGGCTTTAGACCCGCTAACCCGACCCGATAACTCTTCAAAACCCTTCTCCCTCTCTCTCTCGAACCCTAAGACGCATAGAAGAAAAAAAAAAGAAAGAAGAGAGAAGAAGAAACGGCATGAGCCGCCGAGAAGGAGAAGAGAGAGAGAGAGTTGGTGCTGCGATCGGAGAGGAGGGCGCCGCGGTGAGGGAGAGTGGTCGGAGGAGCCAAGGCGACGGGGTAGTGGCCGCGGGGATCGTATCCGAGAAGATGAAGGGTCGGATCAAGGAGGATGTGATGTCGGAGGAGGCAGGTGAGACCGGAGGGGGCACCGTGGTGGCCGGGGGAGATGGTGCGACGTCGGAGGGAGTCAAAACCGTGGCGATCACGGAGGGACAGTCGCGGTCCGAGAAGCGTGTGGTGAAGAGCGGTGTGATCGCGGCTCGTGATGGCGTTGTGGCGGCGATCGGCGGCTTTGGAGACGGGGTGGCGACTCGGGAGGTGGCGTCGAGTGGCGGTGGTGGCTCGAGCGGGGTCGGAGGAGCTCGTGGTGGCTCGGGTTTTGAGGAAACCCTAGATGGCGACGGTTGCTTGAGGAGCAAGCTAGGTGGGAAGCCTAGGGTTTCGGGTGGCGTGGAGGAGAAGCAACCCGTGGGGCCCACACCCGAAACCGAACCGGAGAAAACTGGGGGAGAAAATCGAGCCAAAGTGAAAACCGAACCGGGTACCGGTTCCGAGAAAACCGAGGCAGAAATCCAAACCGGAAAAGAAATCGGGTCAGAAGATCAAACCGGAGGGGTGATTCAAACCGGAGAGTTAACCGGACCAGAGCAGCAAACCAGAATGGTTAGACCGGAGGATGGAGTTGTAGTATTCTGCGGATCTACCATGCATTAATGTTGGGAAGCCAAAGCGGAAGGTTCCCGGAAGCGGTCCAGAGATGAACCGGTAGAAGCAGATGAGCCGCGAAGCAGGCGCTTGTTTCAAGTGCGGTGAAACCGGACACATGGAAAGTGAGTGTCCGACAAGCAGGGTCTTCGGGAACCGGTGCCGGAGTGAGAGACCGGAACCCGGAAGACGCAGCTCAGGAGTCTTCCACTTCGGTAAGCT